>JAADYK010000335.1:0-23505 GCA_023338225.1 Halophytophthora batemanensis
GACAAGCGCCAGGCTTATCGCGCTTCGAGGATCGCGCTTCTCAAGATTCCTTACTGGGAAACTGACAAATCCTGCCAGACTACGCGCGAGCTCATCATCGCGCGCTTTCGGGCCCTCGACCGTCCACCCGAAGCCCCGTCCGAAGCCCCACCCGCCGCCAAGGCAGACTGACATGCTCTCGAGGAGCAGCGCGATCTGGAGCAGCTCGTACTTCGAGGTATCAAGTCCTGAAATGACCACGCGCTGCGCAAGGGTCCTGTGTGGGCATTTATCAGTGAGATTCAAGGCGCTAGTGACGACAAACACCCGTGATCAGCAAGTTTTGCGCCACGCCCGTCAGTCTCCGGACCATGACAATAAGAAATGACCTAGCTGCAAAGTGCGCCAAGGCACCACCACGTTGTCGCGAGCAACTCAGCCTGCCACAAATTGGCTGTATTCTCACGAGGTGTGGCAACTTCTCGCGGCGGTACCTCCAGTCGCCGCTCCGAACTTCACTACTCCACTTGACGATGCGTCTTGTTGCCGCAGGTGCTATCGATCTGTCTCCCGTGGACGTGACTACAAGTTGGCAATACAACACTTGAACGACTGCCCGAGCTTCCGACGAGAATTCGTCTGTTGAACCGACCCCGTGCTTCATGTATCAATCTACATTCCCCGCGATACCAAGCGTGGAGATATTGTGTGTGAGCAAGCTCACGCGTGCCTAACACCGCGGAGTAGGCGTCTCTGGGCACCCGGACTCCAGGTTCCCGAGTGGCCAGGTGCTCATTCTTCAGGTAGGTGTTGCGCTCAGAGTCCACGTCTCGGTCGAGTGTCAGACTGCAGTGAGACCACGAGCATGCGTTCTCGCTGGTGATGCTACGGCTGGTCCTCCTGCAGCTCGAGCAAGTCTTCGTCGTGCAGTGCTCTCCCCACTGGAGCCACGACTAGTCTTTGATCCGCCCGGAGCGAGCGGAAGACTCGTGGTTTTGAGCAGCCGGGATGCATGCCTTCCTTATGCGCCTGTCGGCCGACCGCTCCCACCACAGCGGTCGGTCTCCCATCGAGAGAAGAGCTTGGGAAATGAACGAGGGAATGCACCACGTGCTCTGGAGTAGACGAGTAGTAGACTTGAGTCGGAGGCAGGAAAATAACGACGGAGTATTTGAAGAGGGAGGGCAGTGATTGGCGTACCATCTTGCTCACGAGTAGCTGATAGGCCAGATCCCATATTGCCTCTGATTGGCCAATCCTAGCCTTGGCATCTCGTGAGAATTCAGTGGTAGATTGGGAACACCCGAGCGGCCAGTTCGTCCCCCTGCAGCCTGCCTTCAAACAGACCAACGCGGTCACTGTGGAAGGAGGCGCCCAGCGACTCCCCATTCAACTTGGTCCATGCGCTCTTGCTCTCTGTGAGCTAGCGCCTTGTGTCTTTGCGACTGCGTGTTTGTTCGCATGCGCCTCCAGTGTGCTATGCTGCGTGCCACTCGGCCATTCAACTGCGCCACGTCGTGGACTTCCACACGCCTGGATTTCCACCGCTCCGTAGCTTTGACAAGTCTCCACTGCTGCAAGACACGTGAGCGTCAAGCAGCAAGACAGCAGCACGGAACACCTGAGCGGTCGCCGAATGCGCTGCTTGGTGCTCCGTAGAGACGAGCCCGGAGTCTGACGTCTGGCGCTCGTGCCTGGCTCAGGGCTTCTCCCACAATAGTCACTGTCGGTCTATGCAAGCTCGCGCAACGCCGCGACTTCAAGCATCCGACATCGTTATCATGGGGGCTGCGCAGTGCGCGATGTGGCTGACAAGCTGTCAGTTCCACCGAGAACCGTATTGTAACTATGGCGTCTCGGCTGGATGCGAGGAACGGGCTGGCAGATACGCGAGACCGCTCGCACTCTTTGGCTATCCAGCACGCTTTTCCACCAAGGAGTGGTTCGGTCTCAGCTCTCAGCTCTCAGCTCTCAGCTCTCAGCCACCCTGCCACTGAGTCCAGGAGCTGCTCATTCCTCAATTTCCTTGACGTCGCCACAAGCCTTCCGTCCACGACTCCCCAGCTCCAGCATCAAGATGAAGGGACTGTTCCTCGCTCTCGCCGGCTCGGCCGCCATCGCCTCCGCCTCTGCCGATGACTTCTGCGGCCAGTGGGACTCCACGACTGTGGGCAACTACATCGTCTACAACGACCTCTGGAACGAGGACACGGCCACATCCGGCAGCCAGTGTACGGGTGCCAGCAGCGTGGACGACGACACCATCTCGTGGCACACGTCGTACAGTTGGGCCGGCTCGTCCAACCAGGTCAAGTCGTACGCGAACGCCGCGCTGACTTTCGACCACGTCCAGCTCTCCAGCATCTCGTCCATCCCGACCACCATGGAGTACTCCTACACGTACGACGGCACGCTGGTGGCCGACGTCGCGTACGACCTGTTCACGAGCTCCTCGGCGGACGGCGACAACGAGTACGAGATCATGATCTGGCTGGCGGCCCTGGGCGGGGCTGGCCCCATCTCGAGCACGGGCTCGGCCATCGCCACGATCACCGTGGGCGGCTCGTCCTTCAAGCTGTACTCGGGTCCCAACGGCAGCACGACGGTGTTCTCGTTCGTGGCGGACAGCACGATCGAGAGCTTCACGGGAGATATCATGGACTTCCTGACGTACCTTGTGGACGACCAGGGCCTCCCGTCGAGCCAGTACCTGACCACCGTCGAGGCCGGCACGGAGCCCTTCACGGGCACTAATGCCGTGCTTACGGTCTCTTCCTACTCGGTGTCCATCAACTAAGTGGGGATGTCCTTTGTGGCGCCGCGTTCCTCCTGTGTGTGCATTCTACTCGTCACGATGTTGCATCTAAAGCCGATAACACTGCGTCTCATTCCTGTTTGAGGATTTGTCCACACACACCTCGTTCCGCGTGCAGCAAGTCTAAAGCGAGCACTATACCACTCGACTTCTGCGTCATCGAATAGTGTAATACTTGGAGTGGCAAATGCCAACAGGCCTACAGGGTTCGACCAGTTCTGACCAACAGTGGCGAGCAAGGTTGCGTTTGTGGTGCCAATCCAGCTGCATCCTGATGTCTCCACGCCTGCAGCAAGCATGCAGCAGACGTCGGACTAGCAAACCTTGCAGCTGCGCTCTTCAAGACGCACACAGCGCACCCTGACTGCTGACACTCAGTGTTTCCTGGGCAAATTCGTCACCATCAGGACACACCACTCCGAAAGACACCGATCTGTTCCTTCAGTCCATAAAATATCCCGTCGGGTCTCCTTATCCGTTCACCAGTCCGTCTCGCACCTTCAGTGGCCAGTGCTGGCCCAGCTCACGAGATAGCGTCGGCATTGGTCGCCTCAGTCAAGTTGCGTTTGAAGTGGTCGCAGAAGGCGTTGAGCACGCGCTTGAACTTGCGCGAGTTGTCCACGCACTCGGGCTTACAGATGTTGTTGATGAACTCGGTCCGCGCTCGCACGCTTGTCTGTGAGCCCAGGAAGCTCTCATCCGCCAGCAGTCGCTGGATCAGCTCCTCGCTGCGCTGGCGGCCAAAGTAGAGCCAGCACGAGCGCACGACCTCCGCGATCTTGTCCAGCAGGTTGGGTGGCATGCCTCCGGCCGCCGCGTTGAACAGCGCGAAGAGCAGGTGGTACTGCACGTCCTTCTCGAAGAATAACGTCTGGATCAGCTGGTGCAGCTGCTTCTTGCCGGCGAATTCCGGGCCTTGCAGTAGATTCGACGGCATGCGAAGGATCTGGCCGTACAGCGAACCCAACTCCAGTAGGAAGCCCAGGGTAGCCGCTCCCACCTCCGGGTTCTGCGACTTGAGCGCGTGCAGCACGAGTCCCAGTACTGGTTCCAGTTGGTTGGACTGCACCAGAATGGCCGGGTGGTGCGTTCCACAGGCCGCCACAAGCTCAAACAGCGCCACAGTGAGCACTGGGTTATCGTCTACGCTGCCGTCCGCCGCGATTTTGTGCAGCGCGCTCTCGCACACGATCATTACCACACGCGTCAAGCTCGCAGTCGAGTTGTCGTCGTCGCCTGCACACGAGATGATACTCTTGATGGCCCCCAGATAGCTGCCATCGTGGCTGCGTCCGAATTGCTCCAGTAAGACCGGCATGATTGCGGCCGCCAGCTCCAGCGCCTGGGAGCGCAGCGACTCGAACAACCCCACCAGCAGCGCGCTGAATTGCTCCACCACCTCTTCACAGCACCCGTAGACCTGCAAGACGGTCTTCAGCTCCTCCCAATGCGCCTGCAGCACCACCAGCGCCGGGTGCGGCACTTCCTGGTCCAGTTGCGGCGGGATCTTGGTCGCAAGAACGTGTACATGCTTGAACAACTCGCACAGGAACTCTACCGAGTCGTCATCAGCGGCGTTCAACTGATTGTACCGCGTCGTCAGGTCCGTGAACATGATGGTTCCCAGCTCCTCCACCACGGGCAGTGCGTCCTTGTAAGTCACTGTGGCCAGCACATTCGAGATCGACTCCACAAGCAGCCGCATGCTGTTCCCCGTAAGGCACGGACCAGGCTGAGTGCCCACCGCCGCACGGTTCGCACGGTAGAGATTCACGAGCGCGTCCATCCACTGAGGATTAAAGAAGTGCGAGCCGCAGCGCATCGTGAGTTTACGCAGAGCCACAGCACCCACGTGGTCCTCGATGCCGTGCTGACAGAACGGGAACCCGCCCGTGCTCTGCTCGTCCAGTTCGAAGCCGTTTGAGAGGATCTGGAACGCGTAGAGCCCCAGAAATTCCGGGTGACGAGCGAACCAGTGGCCAGCCACGCCCAGGAAGATGGTGGTAGTGCGTGCCAACGCGCGGTGGGACGGCTCTTTACGTGCCAAGTACTCGAACAACCGTGGGACCAGTGAAGTGTCCTCCTCGCGAAGTGACTTGGACAAAGCGCTCAAGGCGTGAACGTACACTTCAGTGCGTCGCCACCACGTTGGAGGCACAGGATCGCCCGGTTTGATGACCTCGTACTGCTGGAGAACGACATGGATGGCGTCCACAATGAATCTGTCCTCACTGGCGGCCGTGACTGTGGCCAGCGAGCGGAAGACACAGCGCACATCGCTGCGATAGAGGTAGAACCGCTCCTTGGCTGCTTCTGGGAAGGTCTCGAAGCCTTCCGGGAACTCAGTGCGTGCCACGAGGATGGCCAGCAATCGCGAGATGAAGGCCTCAAAGGCGAACATGCGCTCCTCGTTCTTGCCTGAGATGTAGGCGCGGAAGTCGATCCAGAAGTCCATCGTCTCGTTGGACACGTTCAAGTCGTCCATGGCCGTGAAGAATAGGATCGTGTCCAGGAAGTCGTACACGAGCGAGCCTGGCCGCAGATCCAATGAATAGTCCACAAAGTAACGGATGAAAGCCTGGCCGCACTCAGCGATGGCAGTGGCGCAGCCCACCAAGCATAGAGCCACACTCTTCTCCTGGGCAGCCAGACGCTCCGCCAGATGCTTCCCCAGTACCACAAAGTTCCGCATCACCAGCTCCATGAGCGGGACGTGATCGCTGTGGTGACACACACGCACAACTTCTCGCACCACTTGCAGCGCGTGCTCCGAGTATTCGGGCGTCAGCGACGCGCTGAAGGCACGATCCAGCAACCCGCATTCCATGAGAAGTTGCGGGGAGACTGTCGAGTGCTCCACCCAACTGGCAAACGCCTGTAAGAGCAGCCCGCTCAGCCGTGCTTGGGTCTCATTGCTGTCAATGGTCGTGGCAATGGACGGCAGCACGGTTTGCAGGACGTGGGTCGCGCAGTACTGCACCATGTCCTCGCACAGCGCGCGCTTAGCCTTGGAGAACTTGACGCGCTTGTTCTCCACCTCCTCCGGGATGACCTTGAGTGTGAGCAGCACGGCAAAGTTGGTAAGGCTGGCAGTTATGTTGTCGCTGGGTGGCTGCTGCTGGTTGCGCACGAGGAACTCCACAGCGCTCACGACGGTCGCCTCGCCTTGTGGCTCGTGGAAGCGCAATAAGATGACTGCCACCGTGAGTGCCAGGTGGCTCTGCACATTCATCTCTTCACTGGTGCCATTGGGGCCGGTGAGGACGTTCCAGACTTCTTGCGCCAACAGGCCAAAGTCCGTCGCCAGTACTTCATGCTGCGCTCGGTCTTCAGCCGTCCACGCGTTCGGGTCTTCCACCTTGTACTTGGGAATGTAGGACGCCACTGTGAAGTAGATAGTGGATGCAGCAAAGGCGCGCTCGGCGCGCAACAGCGCGTTCTTGTCAACATCACCCGTGTCCGCAATAGGCGCTTGCAACACACGTAGAGCTGTTTGTGTAGCTTCAGGCGAGCGTTGGAAGCGCTGGAGCAGCGAATCGGCGCGCCGTCGCACGCGCGGAGAGCTCAGCGGACTGTAGAGCTGGTGCAGCGCCTCGGAGACCACGGTCGCTTCGGCCGCCACCGCCACTTCCATGGTTGTGCCGTCGGGGCTGGGACGGGCGAGAGCGTCGATTCCTGTCGTCTGGGTTTGGTTTTCGCGACTGGACAGCGTCTGGGCCGCCTGGAGAGCCGTCGCGACACAACGCAGCGCGCTCTAGAGACGGGAATGGGCGGAGAGATAAGACGCCTAAGCAAGGCAGAAGCGCACAAGTGCCGCACCTGGTCAGCCTCTTTCAAGTCTGAGCGCGTCTTTTCTTGGACGTGGCCGTTGCTGCAGGGAGATTAATGCGCAGCGAGTAGCTCAGCCACAGCCACAGCTACAGCAATAGCTACACACAGCCGCAGCCACGGCGCAGCTACAGCAGCAGCAGAGCGCGGCACAGACAGGAAACGGCGCGGCGGCGTCTGGTCGGCGGCTGCCACGGCTGTCACGGCTTCCTCCGCTCCTGGGCGAGTTGCTCCTTGATGCTGGCCCCGTCGTAGAAGAGAAGAGAAAGGTCGGGGCCAGTTGGTGGCACAAAGGCTCATGCCACAAAAGGGGTGGTCCACAAGTGGACTGAAAGCTGGAGCTGGATTTTTAACCATTCACGGGGCCCCACGTTGGCGGCCGCGAGTTGTAGATGTGTTTCATGGCCAATCGGAGGGTGGGAAGAGGTAATGAAGAGCGTGCATTGGCTGTGTGGGCGAGACCTTCTACAAGATGACCGGCGCTGATAGGCCGATATTCGCTCCGTCCAGCCGCGAACGAAACAGCAAGCTGGTGGGTTTCATTTGTCACTTAACCGACGCAAGCGAATTCCCATTGCGTTTTTGTATTGGAATCCTACCATATCGTGAAACCATCCAGTTTGATCTGGTGCTATCTCGTATACCAACTCTCACAGGTCCAAACTCCAGCCCAATCCCAGTCCAATCCACACATACCAACGCGTTATTTGTTCTTGCAGGTCGCCCGCGTGGCTTCAGCTCGTCGCCGCTCTTCTCTCCTCATTTTCGCCAGGAAACCGCAGGCAAGAAGCGTCTGTGTGTGGAGCTGCCCGAACTCTCTCTCTCTCTCTCTCTCTCTCTCGTGCTCCCCCCTCCCCCCTCAAGCCCTCCTCCGTAGTAGAGCAGCATGTGGCTCAAGAGCGCGGCGCTGGCGGTGCTGGGTGCGGTGCTGGGCGCGCGTGGCGTCCAGAGTGCCTTCTACGTGCCGGGCGTGGCGCCCGAGTCGTGGGCGGCCGGTGAGTCGGTGCGACTCAACGTGAACAAGATCACGTCCACCAAGACGCTGGTGCCGTACGAGTACTACTACCTTCCCTTCTGCCAGCCCGCGGCCATGAACGAGCAGCAGGAGAACCTGGGCGAGATCATGGCTGGTGACGCCATCATGGACTCGCTCTACAACCTGCAGATGGAGAAGGACGCGCGCTGCCAGGTGCTGTGCAAGCCCGCCACGTACACTCCGGAGCAGTCGCAGCGCTTTATCGACATGATCCGTGACGAGTACTACGTGCAGTGGGTGGTGGACAACCTGCCCGTGCTGTACCGCGACCCGACGGACTCGCAACAGGCCGGATCCTTCAAGCGCGGCTTCCCCGTGGGTGAAGTGGACGAAGACGGCAAGTATCTGCTCTACAACCACGTGCGTATCATCATTTCGGTCAATTCGGACCCGTACGCCGAGGAGGAGGCGACGGAGACGGAGAGCACACCTCGCTGGCGCGTGGTGGGCTTCGAGGTCGTGCCTACGTCCATCAAGCACCACTTTGAGAACGAGCCGATGGCTGGCCAGGAACTGGACTCGGACACGTGTGGCAAGTTCGTGAACATTGAGGAGGTGTCGCAGGGCAACTACCAGTACTTGGACCCGACGGGCGAGACCACGGTGCTCTTCACGTACGACGTGCAGTTCGTCAAGTCGGACATTGTGTGGGAAGAGCGGTGGGACCGCATTATCAGCAGCAAGAGCTCAAACGACCAGATCCACTGGTTCTCCATCATCAACTCGCTCATGATCGTGCTCTTCCTGACGGGTATGATTGCCATGATCATGCTGCGTACGCTGCACCGCGACATTGCGCGCTACAACGAGGTGCAAACCACGGAGGAGGCGCAGGAGGAGTCGGGCTGGAAGCTCGTGCACGGCGACGTGTTCCGTCCACCGCAGCTCTCGCCCATGCTCTTCTCCGTCATGGTAGGCACGGGCGTGCAGGTCTGCTGCATGAGCGCGGCCACCATGGTCATCGCACTGCTGGGACTGCTGTCTCCGGCCAACCGCGGTTCGCTGCTCACCACGCTGCTACTGCTCTTCGTGTTCATGGGGAGCTTCGCCGGCTACTACTCGTCGCGCACGTACAAGATGTTCAACGGCAAGGACTGGAAGAAGAACACGGTGCTCACGGCGGTGCTGTACCCGGGCCTGCTCTTCGGCGTTTTCTTCCTGCTTAACCTGGTGCTCTGGGGAAAGGCATCGTCGCAAGCGGTGCCCTTCGGCACGCTCTTCGCACTGCTGGTGCTCTGGTTCGGCATCTCGGTGCCGCTGGTGTTCCTGGGCTCGTACTTTGGCTTCAAGGCTGCGGCTATTGAGCAGCCCGTGCGCACGAACCAGATCGCGCGTCAGATCCCGGAGCAAGTGTGGTACCTGTCGTCGCCCTTCAGTATCCTTGTGGGCGGCATTCTTCCCTTTGGCGCCGTGTTCATTGAGCTCTTCTTCATCATGTCGGCGCTTTGGCTGCACCAGATCTACTACGTCTTCGGCTTTCTGTTCATCGTGCTGCTGATCCTCGTAGCCACGTGCGCGGAAGTGACGGTGGTCATGTGCTACTTCCAGCTCTGCGCCGAGGACTACCGCTGGTGGTGGCGCTCCTTCCTCACCTCGGGCTCGGCGGCCGTGTACCTGTTCCTCTACTCGTTCCTGTACTTCTACACGAAGCTCAACATCACGGCCTTCGTCTCGGGGATCCTGTACTTCGGCTACATGGCCATGATCTCGGTCACCTTTTTCTTCCTCACGGGCACGATCGGCTACTTCGCCTGCCTCTGGTTCACGCGCAAGATCTACAGCTCCATCAAGATTGACTAGAGCAGCAAGCAGCGAGCGGTCCAAGCTTAGCTGCCTGCATCAGGAGGCCAGGAGGTCGTGGAGCCATGGCGATGCGAGACCAGACAAGCTAATCGATGGGAGCGAAGACGAGAGGAGGTGGACGCTGGAGGGCACGACAAGGACTCAAGGTAACGGTGGACGCTGTTGGCGTTCTTAAGTGCACTTCCCTTGCTCTCTCCCCCTCCTGCTGTGGTTACGTAGAACTGGAAGAAGAGAGCTTGGAGCGCAAAGGTGAAGAATGCATTCTCTTTCGTGACGAGTTCAGACACTGGTGCTGTGTATGTGCTAAAGGGAAACAGTGACAGTCGCACACATGCATGCTCCACAGTAGTGGCCAACTCAAAGCGTCCGCCAGTCCGCGAGCCAGCTGTGCTTGTCCATCAGACGCTTGGCGTGCTTCTGCCACGTCGCCACCGTCTCCAGTGTCACCTCTTCATCTCCAGCAGCCTGCAGTACCAAATCCGCGGGCGTGGTCACCAGATCGGCCGGCGTGCCCAACTTCTGCAGCTCCAGCCGCTCCACCACTGCCGCGTCGCCTACAAGCTCCAGCATGTAGTCGTTCACCTCATCCAATCTCGCTTCGTCCACCAGACGCTCCAGCTTGGCTCGCAGCGTCTCGAACGACGGATCCAAGGGATCCATGAGCGCATGCAGTGTGGCAGCCACCGAGGCGTTAGCCAGCTCCTTGCGCGTGGCAATACTCGCTTTCTGCAGCCACTCGGCGATGGAACTGCCTGTGATCTGCGCCACTTCGTCATCCACAGCGGTACAACCGCCTGTGCGCCCTATACTTTCCAGCTTGGAGCACGTCCATGGATCGTCCTTCAGCTGGGACTTGGGGGCTTCGGCTGGAGACAAGATACGAGCTTTGCCGCAGTGGTCGCAGTAGACCGTGGTGGCTTCCTCCAGCTCCTCGTCCGACTCTGTTTCCGAGTTGTCCACAGCAGCAGCAAGGGACGGCGACTCGTCCTTGAAAGCGAGGACTACGGACGCACTGCGTGCACTTTTGTCGAACCGCGAGAGAGCAGCGTGGGCGGTGGCACTGCGCAGCGTGCTCTCCGTCGCCTGTTTGGCTGACAAGGCCGGCGTCTCGGTCTTCAGTTCGCTGGCTCTTGGCTTCTGTTCATCTGCGTTTTCGTCGCTTTCAACCACCGTGGCCATCTCACGCTTCTCCGTCGTGACGACACTGTCGCTCGTCTTCGCAGTGTTTGCGCGTGTCGCTCGGGTTGGTGAACCAGGAGATGACTGACGAACACGTCGTGACTCCCCTTGCTTGTATACCTTCCACTGCTCCTCGTTCGCCTACAATAGCACAGCTCCAAGTCGCATCAGTACACAATCGGGTCTTCAACGGACCAATCAGCATTGGTGGAAGATCACGCTGCCGTACCTTGGCCTCCATGGCCTTCTCCGACATCATTCTAACACAGCAACAATCATAAGCGCGTACGTCCGGTCAATGGCTCTGAAAGCAGATCTTCCTGCTCCCCAGACATCCCCAGTGCCAGTCTTTCTCCACTCACCTGGTGCGAACTTCCAGGAAGGACCAGTCTTCGTCAGGCAACAGCGCTCGTAGTCCCGCAGCCACATCTCCATCATACAGACGAGCGATGCTCCAGAAGACACGGGTAGACACTTGCGCCATATTGAAAGGCTTGAGCATCTCGCGGCCGGTCTCACCACCAGACAGCAGCACGTACTTGAGAATGGCCTGGAGCTCTTTGGTCTGCAGTAGGTCCACCGTCTCTTCCTTCCACTTGCGTGGACCCTCCTTGAAGCGCACACGCAGTTGAACGGCGCTTCCATCTGCACGTCGGCTGGCCGCCACTTCTTCCACCTCGAACGCCTTCCCCAGTGCAGCATTGAGCCGCGCATTGGCCAGAGCCATCTCGTACTGCTTCTCTACCGCGTTCTTCGTTGCAGCACGGAAGAACTTGCTTGTCCGATCCTTGGAACCGCCGCTAACCGCCGCCGCCAAGCTGACGCCAATGTCCTCCTTCGAGTTCAGGTGGATCTGGTGTGTTCGTCGATACTTGCGCTGTTGTTGTACGTCCTCGCCCGCGTCTGTAGGAACTACAGTGGAAGGTCCGTCGCTGAGAGAACTGCCCAGTTGGAAGCCGCTTCCTGTGATCTTGCGCTTGGATGCGGCTGGTTTCTTCTTCTTGGAGCTTTGCGGGTGGAGAGTGTGCACGCCGCCTGAGGGTTTCGTGGCTGCTGACTTTTTGGCTGGTGCACGACGTGGTCGCGACCTCGAGGAGCTTTGCGCAGAGGAAGAGGAAGCGGCAGCGGCGGCGCTACTGGGTGTGGTAGTGGCCACGACCACCGAGTCGTTCTTGACAAAGGCATCTCGCACCAAAGAGGTGACGTTGATCTCCACCGGCCGCGGAGGGAACCCCGACCGAACTAGAAGCATGCAGCGGTGAATACAGACGATGCGTAATAGAGATGCATGGAATCTGATGCGAGAATGCACGTACAGGTGGCGCTCTTGGCGCACTTGAGCCCCAACTGCTTCGCCGCGAGGTCTACACGAGGAAAACGGGCACAAGAGTTAGCTGGAAAAGCAGCGTTCGTCATGGGGACGACGCGAGAGAGCGGCGGAAGGGTGGGAAACGGGGAGCGCACCGGAAAAAGTTTGTAGATCGGTGCCTGGATCGATCTCCAGCGTGGCCTGCTTGCCGCCCGGCCCGCGCAGACGCAGACTCCAGTTGGTGTCCGCCATCTCCTTCCTGAAGCCACGCTTGGCTTCTTGGCGACGAGATCCGGCCGGATGCCGACTTTATCCGGACAAAGTCGCTTTTCCAGTTGGAATATTCCAGCAACGCTCGTTGCGGTTTTTCATGCTGGCGATTGGCTCAAATCACCTGCCAATTGGCCCGCTGCCCGCCATTTCCGCCAATCCACTCGCCCCAAAATCTGATCTTTACCGTCCGGGTTGACAAGGCAATCTGGAAGACACTCGCCAACTTGCACCCGAGTCGACAAGCTCGAGCAAGCAGCAAGACACCAGCAAGCCAAGACGTCGAGCACTACTCCGAGCCTCGCTGCCTCCGCTCCCACCGCCATGGCCGAGCCCAGCTGGCAGCAGACGCTGCTACAGCAGACGGACGCCGCCGCGAAGGAGTGGATGGCGCTGCAGCGACGCTACCACTTGCAGCTCGTGAGCGAGGACGCCGACTCGAAAGCTCGTCACGTGCGCCTCTTCCTCAGCCTCTCGGACCCAGACTTGCCTGCGCGACTCAAGGGCGAAGTAGAGCTGCAGATGACACTGCCAGAGCGGTATCCCATAGATCCCCCGCGCGTGGACTTTGCCCAGTGGAGCAGTCGCCTTTCAGACGCGCAGGTGGCAGCACTGAATTGCGCTGTATATGCTCAAGCGGAAGTGCTTCGAGGCGGATTCGCACTGCGGAAGCTACTCACGTGGATCGACAACAACTTTGTGAGAGTGCTGAACACGGTGGCCTCTTCCAGTTGCGAAAGCGTTACGGAGGGACCGCAGATGGGAGCAGTAGCGTCGGCAGCAGCAGTAGCGGAAGACGTAGCGGGAGTCGCAGCGGCTGAAACGTTGGCAGCAGCACAAGAAACAGCGACAGCAGATACAAACGCAGACATGGAGAAGAAGAGGAACAGGAGACGGAAGCCGTGCCGCTTCTTTGCTCGAGGCATCTGTCGCGATGGAGACAAGTGCAAGTTCTCGCACAACAAGAAGTCAAAGAGCGCCGAGAAACCCGTCAAAGCTGACGGCGATGCTACTTCCACCGAGCAGCCAAGCACTGCTAGCGAAACAGGTGTAGATGTATCACAGCAAGAGAAGCAGCACAAGCACAAGCAGCAAGCTAGCTCAACGAGCATGTCAGCGACGGAGGCAGTCCCGAAGGCCTCAAAGAAGAAGAAGAAACGCGTGCGTTTCTGCAAGTTCTTTGCTCAGGGACAGTGTCGGAGTGGCGACAAGTGCAAGTTCTCGCATGAACGCAAGGCTGACAAGCAGGCGCAGGCACCTGAAGCCGACTTGGCTCCCCGCAGTGTGGTCGTCCAGCTCGGAACCCCGGTGCAAGCTGTCGAACCTCCGGCCCAAACATCCCAGGAAGAGAAGAAGGGCATCAGCATTGAGGCCGCCAGCACAAAATCTCACACTGAGGGCCTGAAAGACAGCAGCGAATGGACGGAAGCACAGCAGCATGCGCTGGATCTGGCGCTCAAAACGTTCCCCGCGACGATGGACAAGAAGGAGCGGTGGACGAGCATTGCCGACGCTGTGGAAGGAAGATCATTGGGCGAGTGTATCGACCGATTCAAGCTGTTGTGCGAGCTGGTGCGTCGTGGCGTGGACCTTAGTGCTCCAGATGTTGCTACGCCAACGGATGAAACGGACACCGAAGTTTCCGAGGACAAGGAACAAGCACAAAACCAGCGGATCATCCCATCCAAGCAGCGTATTCCCATCGAGACGGAGCCCGAAGCTAGAGGAACGCAGATTTCGCTCGAAGATCTGTTCCTGCACGAGGTTGGCACGCTGGTACCTCATCGACTAGTGTGTCAGATCCAGTGCGACAACTGTCCGCTCAAGTTCGACGCTGTGTTGACGCTGAACGACTCTCAGATCCAGAAGTGGTGTCCACGATGCAGTGTTCTTCACCACGTGAGTCTTCGGCCAGTCTTCGCTCATTCACAGAGCAACGTGCTGGCTTATGTGGACACGGACAACTGTTCGGTGGTGGACGTGCTACCCAGTGATGTACTGGCGACGTGTCTGGACTGTGGATGCGAAGCTTTACTGGAGAGATTGATTCCAAGGCAGCGGGCGGAGCAAGCGTGCTTTTCATGCCACGTGAAGCTGGCGGTGATGCTGAAGCGCTACGTGGCGGGTCAGTTGTCCACAACAGCCAGCAAAGTCAGCAAGCCGTCGGGTCAGGAGTTACCGTCGTCCAAGAACAGCAAAAAGGGACCCAAGCAGGTGGTGGAGACCTTCACCGTGGGCCAGCCACTGCCTAACAAGGGCATCTGCGAGCACTACAAGCACTCGTACCGGTGGTTCCGATTCCAATGCTGTGGCAAGACGTTCCCATGCGACGTGTGCCACGATTCGAGCGACTGTCCGGAGGCCAACATGGGCAAGTTTGCCAGTCGCATGATCTGTGGGTTGTGCTCCAAGGAGCAGTCGAGTGCGGTCAAGGTCTGTGCCTGCGGGAACGACGTGGCGTCCAAGAAAGGCAAGTCACGGCATTGGGAGGGCGGCACAGGTTGCCGTGACGTCAAGATGATGTCACGTTGGGACAAGCAGAAGTACCGCGGAATGAACAAGACCGAGAGCAAGAAGTTCAAGCGCGTGGGGGCTGAGGCTAAGGCACGTCGGGAGCAAGCAGCAGGCGAGTGACATAGAACGAGGGAGATGCTATACCAAAAAGTACCTTGAGATCTGATAATGTAGCCATTTCGTTGGTCGCACCCATCCCAGTGCATCTTGTCACGGATCCAAACCGTTTCTAAATCTGGGCGCCGACTGCCCCCACGCCTTCTTCAACGTCTGATGCCGTCCATGAGCATCGAGTCCACCTTTCTATCTGCATGTGCACCGCCCTTCTCTCTGCTCCATTTGAGAACCTGTTACAGACTTGCAGTCGCTAGAGATCTCAAGATGGTGCACTACACGCTCGCCGGCCGCGTGACCAGCGAAGAATACGCCATCTGCGACCGCTTGCTTGGTACGTGAGAAACTCTCGTGGGAAGCCCAGCCTCCGGTCTAACGCTTGTCTGATCGTTCCTTGCTCTTTGCTTTCCATCTAGATATTCTCTCGACGAGCTTGCCGGACTTTCACGTGACCAAACTGCCGTCCAAGACCGATCGCTGGCCAGGCGACGCGGCCGAACTCATGCGTCGCTACGGGTACACCCCAGCACTGTCTGCCACTGCGCACGTTGCTTCCATTGACATGCGATTATTATCTCCTGTCTCGATCGGTGTCAACAGATTCAACTTGCCCACGTCGTCGAACCTCGTGATCTCGGACGTGGTCGTCTGGTCCGACACGGCGCGACTGCTGTGCTCAGACGTGGACGAGTTCTGCAGCTTTGCCATGCGCAACTACGGCGTGCAGCTGGATCTGAACGAGGCCGAGGTGCTGCTCTATGTCAAAGCTAACGTGGAGGAGTTGCGCCAACAAGAGCTTGAACACGAGCATGGGCACGAGCCTGGACACGAGCCTGGACACGACCGCCAGCAGTAGCAAGTCGAGCCTCCCAGCATGGCTTCACAGAAGTAATGTCATAAAACCTATCAAACAGATTAAACTGTAGAAAACAACCTAAGTGACCTGAGGATCCCGCCACCCCACAAAACGCCCAATCAAAGCCAAAGGAAGACATGGTGCTGCTGATGAATGTGAAGGCGGCGGCTTCGGCGCTGCTGCGGACACACCAGAGCTCTCGAGCGATGGCCCAACGCTTTGCCTTCTCCACGGAGGCGACGGAGGCGGCGGCTGCTGCGCTGCAGAGGGTACGGTACCTGTGGATTGCACTAGAAGAGCAACAGCACCGAGCCTACGTTGTCGATTTGGCCGACTGATATGCATGCGCTTGTGGCTTTGCTGGCGGACTCCACAGGGCTTCAACAAGGCCAAGAAGGCGGAGAAAGAGACTCCTGCTGCGTCTGAGAAGGAGGCGGAGCTGGAGTCACCCACGAGCGTGGAGACGCCGGTCGCACCGACGGAGAAGAAACTGGTGCCGCCCGCCATGAGCTCCACGCAGCCGCTGTGGCTCACACAGGACCATCCTGCCACGGATCTATCCAGCTTCGCGCCCAAGATCGTGGTCGTGGGTGTTGGTGGCGCTGGAGGCAACGCGGGTAAGCGTTGCGCCTTGTTTCTCTTGCGGTGGTGCAGTGTAACCTCAGGTGAACGTGCTGTTGACGTGCTGGACTACGTGCACTTTGCTGGTGGAATAGTGAACAATATGATCGCGCGTGGACTGCAGGGCGTGGAGTTCCTGGTGTGCAACACAGACGCACAACATCTGCGCACGACGCTCACGGAGAACCGCGTGCAGATGGGGCCCGACCTCACTGGCGGCTTGGGATGCGGCGCCAACCCCGAAGTCGGGTACGTCTTCGACCGTGTACTGATCACTACGAAGCCAACTTGGCTGTTTCGATTATTCACAGAGCTACCGCGGTTCTGTTGTTGGTCTGTGCCTGTTTGGATGCAGTCGCGAAGCAGCAGAAGCGGCTATCGATGAGATCCTGGAGCGCGTCCAAGGCGCTAATATGGTGTGTTGTTCTCTCATCGTCACACTAGCCGAGAACCGTACTGGAGTGTGCTCGGTCTAGCAGTTTTGACTTGTACGAGTACTAATGTGATCTGGTGCTGTAGATGTTCGTGACGGCGGGTATGGGAGGTGGCACGGGCACGGGCGCCGCGCCTGTGATCGCCCAAGCCGCGCTAGAAGCTGGCATCCTCACGGTGGCAGTCGTCACCAAGGTACGCAAAGGCTGGTACTGGGTTTGGAAATTACAACGACATTCGTGCTTTGCTGTACTTACTGACGCTGTCGCTCTTGGCGCTTTGTTCAGCCGTTCCGCTTCGAAGGCAGCAACCGGCTTAAGCTGGCGCAGAATGGGCTGGCGGAGCTCAAGGAGAGCGTGGACACGATGCTCGTGATCCCGAACCAGAACCTGTTCAATATGTCTAACGAGCGCACGTCGCTCATGGACGCTTTCCGGTACGTTTCCCGCTCTCCGCTCTTCGCTCTCTGCTGGCTGCTTGATTGTGCATTCGTGTCGAGCCCCTCAGTTTTCTCATTGACGTGGATGCTAAATGTGCTGCTGTCCGGTCTCCAGACTGGCCGACAACGTGCTTCTGGACGGCGTGAAGAACATCTCGGACCTCATGGTCATGCCTGGCCTCATCAATCTCGACTTTGCTGACGTGCAATCGGTACGGAGAGCGCTGTCAGGGTCTGGTCCTTGTGTTTGGCGACAGATTACTCACTCACTGCTCGCACGTGCGGGTACCTACTGGCATGTTCGTCTCTAGGTGATGCACAACATGGGCAACGCCATGATGGGGAGCGGCGAGGCTGCTGGCGACAACCGGTGCGTCGGTCGTGGAGGCCAGCCAGTCCACGGTCCGGAGGGCTCTCGGGATAGTGTGTGGCATTAACATGTTGTGGTTGTGCACTTGTGGGCTTGCGTATGGGTGCTCCAGAGCGCTGAAGGCGGCGGAGGACGCACTGGCGAACCCACTGCTGGGAGACATTTCAATCAAGGTAAGTCCGCCTCACCTGACCACCTGATTTCTTCGTCATTGGAGATCCCACGAAGCATTGCTCACCTTATGGATCTGCTGCTTGTTGGCTCTGCAGGACGCCAAGGGCATGATCGTGAACATCACGGGCGGCAAGGATCTGACGCTCTTTGAGGTGGACGAGGCCGCCGAGCGCGTGACGCAGGAGCTGGAAGACCCACACGCGAACATCATCTTCGGCTCCACGTTCGACGAGTCGCTGGACGGCAAGCTACGCGTGTCTGTGGTGGCCACGGGCATCGCCGACCCCGAGAAGCTATAGAAGGAGGCAGGACAAGGTCTCGGATGACCGTGTAGCTCACGACGGGCGTGCTAAGCTGCCGTGTGGACCCAGGACTAAAGGGCGAAATGCCGTGTTGTGTCGTGACGACGGTCTTGCTCTGGAAATGACGTTCAAAGACTCGGAAGGCGGTGGTTGGGTTGGTGCGATAGTTTACTGATTCATACTTAGGTGGAAACACACGTCGCCCTGACCGACGGGGCTTCCTGGTCGCGATTCGCGCACTCAGAACGTGTACTCGTTGTGGTCGACGGAGAAGGACATGCGCTGCGAGAGTCGCTCGGGTGGCAGCGATGCCAGCGTCTCCTGCAGGTCGTAAGCGGCCCACATGGACGTGAGACGCACCAGCACTTCCTCGCAGGTGGAGCGCACGCCCTCGGGCATGACCACTTGCTTCATGGCTTCTTCAAGAGGAATCCCGGAGTCGTAGCACCTCTGGTCCTCGTACTGCTTGGCGTAGCCGTCTTCGTCGCTATCCGAGAACTCGAGCAGTGGATCTTCCGACTCGTTAGGCTGGGTAGACACGTCGTCCGAGCGACTGCTCATAGCCTTACTGTGACCGCACACGGACGTGTCTGTGGTGGAGACCTTGCTGCGGGTGAAGATGGAGCGGTCGGAAGGCGCCTTGCTACTGCTAAAGAGCTCCTTGGTCATGTAGATTGGCGAGACGGGCGGCGCCGGTGCGGGCTCCGGTGCGGGCGGAGGGTGCTCCACCACGGCGTAGGACTGCAGAGAGAGCGACTTGTTGATCTTGGGCAAGATGGAGCCGTTGAGCGGCTGGGCGCCGCGAATCAGGAAGGGCCGCAGCATGGCCTTCGTCTGCTGGCCGCAGATGCCGCACTTGGGCAGGTCGTTGTAGACGCGCTCCACGAGCAGCTTGAGGAAGTCCTGCAGCGCCGTGACACGACGACGCACCACTTTGTTGGCGCGCAGCAGCGACTTGGGCGGGAAGGCGAATTTGCTGAGCGCGC
Organism: Halophytophthora batemanensis; assembly: GCA_023338225.1. Classification (NCBI taxonomy): domain Eukaryota; phylum Oomycota; class Peronosporomycetes; order Peronosporales; family Peronosporaceae; genus Halophytophthora; species Halophytophthora batemanensis. The sequence continues at coordinate 19,028 of JAADYK010000335.1, forward strand.
GGTGGAAGGAGGCGCAGTTGGGGCACGCCACGCCGCGCGTGTCCAGCTTGTGCAGCACGTCCTTGCGCAGCTGGAGGAACTGCGAGTAGCGGCGGTTCACGGTCCACTCCTGGCCCGTGGGCTGCACCACCATGCAGATGCTGTAGAGCGTGTGCGTGGGGCGGTTGAGCGCCGCCGGGATGAACACCTGCACGCCGCTCTCGAACATGCCGTTGGACGTCGTCATGACGCCGACCTGCTACTGGGTCGGACCTGGAATGGCGCTTGGAGGCGCGAGGAGCTCCGTTGCGAAAGGGGCAAATTTGCCAAGTACCAAACGCGCGGACTGCCGTCGGTCGGGATCCGGTTAGGCACTGCGGTGGCTTTACTGGACTGGAGGCTGCCTGCCCCAGCAGCTTCCGCTGTGTGGGCCGCGCGGCTTGCTGGCTTGCGCTATCCGCGCGCTGGCCCTTTTGCAACGCTGCACGCCAGCGTTACGCCAGCGGCGGGGCGGCCTCGGAGCCCCGGAGCCGCGCAGCCAGGCGGCTGTTGTGTGCGGTTGGCGCGTCGTGACTGGGCCAAAGGCTGGCTCGGACCACCCGGCCTGCGCCAGTTGGCCTGCCGAGCCGAGGTGGCGGGTGCGATAAACCTCTTCGTGCGCACGTCAGCCGGCTGAAGACCGAAGATCAAGTCTGTGACGATAGCAGGGGCAGAGAAGGTGCGGGGAAAGGCCGTTAGGCCACACGGCGCAAACGGGCACGACCTGGCGGATGCAAAGACGAAGGGAATCGGGGGATGGGGTTGTCGTGGCTATGTCTTGTGCTGGCGTCCGGCTGACGCGCCGTATCGGTTCGTGGAGGATATCGAGTCCCGCGCTGGACGGGCTGTTCTGGACAACACACGGCAGTTACACACACCTTGTCCTGAAGCTAAGAATCGGAATCGGCGCTTCAAGCAGCACTCGGCCGCTGTCGCACACTCCAGCGCTATCAAAAGCCAGCGCCCCAGTCTCAATGTCCGAGGCGGTTGAAGCACTGCCGGGCCCAGCGCCGCGCACTCCATGAGTCGGTAGCGCGCCTGCTGGAGGCGCCACCGGCCGCATCCGCCGTTAAGTCCTGCACCCGGCCGGGCACATCGCTCGTCGAGCATGAGCCTTCTGGGCAGAGATGCCACGGGATTCCGCTTCCAGAACGGCAAGACTCCGTCGGCGAGGCGGGCTCTCGTTGCCATCCACTTAAGCGATACGGTTGCCTCCAATCCCACAGTGCAAGCACAGAGAGCACAGAGAACCCACGCACATGCGCGCAGCCAGTGGCAGACGCTTGGCGCTTGAAAACGTTTGAAAAGTTGGCAGCTAGGTGGTCAGCCGAAGGCGCCCGCAATGTGACGGCATGATCACGACTGCTGGAACAAGACGTCTACTGGCGTGCACGCGCAATGTTCCGAGGCCTCTCCAGACGTTTCAAGCTGGCATCGATCTCGCAATCGCGCCGCGCCGTCGAGACCTGCGCTCGGCTCCGAACATCCACCCGCGGCCGGAAAGCGGTCATGGTCCGCCCTAGCTCGCGCTCGAGCGCACGGCGCGCCGCGTTTACATACACTTCGAGCAAGCGCAGACGGGATGTGCAAACCGCCTGCGCCGGGGCAGGTTGGAACGGCCATTTCGCACCGACTCGCCACCTCGAACAGCAATTTTTGAGTCGTGGTGTCGTCGCTCATGCAGACCGGGGCACAGAAGACCACGGAGCGATCGGCGTCGGCGTCGGCGTCAGCGGCGACGGGTGCTCCGCATCGACCACCTCAGAAATGAGCCCTTCGACCACATACAAAGCATCAACACAGTGCAAAGCGGTTGGCGACACAAGGGCACACAGATGGCGGTAGTAGCACAAATACCGTGAGCCAGCACTGCGGCGTCTACGCTTGCTTGGCGATTGGCGATTGGCGGCTTACTTGCGTTACCGAGTTGACTGCCTCTGAATTCGTTTGGGATGTTGATGGCAGTGGCCGCGTACTTTCGCCAGATTCGTGCAGCCTCCTCCTCTCCGTTTCCACCGGCAGTGCGGGTGGGAGCCGTGGGCCAGACACTTTAGCTCGTTTGCCACGCGGTTGCAGCCCGGTCTGCACAAACCCAGTTCTCACCGTGAAATTTGCACCGCTGAGCTCGGTGGGAGGGCGCAGAGTGGGGACCCAGCTCGTCGATGAGTCAGTATCATACTATGACCGGGGATGGCCACTAGGAGGGTCACCAGTCTTGGGGAGAGCATTGGCTACGGCCTTCCGGTCTGCAGCAGAAATCCTCTCCAGCGCTCCCCAGTTCTGTCTGGGCACCTCGATGCCGTGGGGCTTTAGCGCTCGGATCAGATGCGCGCCCATGCCAGCGAAGGAGGACGGATGCACGCGGATGAACATGGTGTCGTTGGCTTTCGCCTCAGCAGCTTTACAGAGGTATTTGCGCAGAGCACAGCAAAGCCACGCATTAGAGGACGTTAGAGGACAACAAAAGCAGCAGGGCAGCCTACCTGCCAGCGTATTGCCACGAATCGGCCCTATTCAGGATGGAAGGGGAATACCAAAGCGTGTGCACTCCCTGGAGCTCAAACCCCAGCCTTGAGAGCCTTGCCCTTGCCCGTGACAATTGCGAAAGTGCCCACTGCTGTTGCCGTTAGCCACGGCGAACTCCCAGCCAGAGGAAATCCAGACAAAATGCACTACTTGGTTATCGTGACAGGAATCAAGCTGATAATGGCGTAGGAATCAGAATTTGAGCACAAGAGCTCACCATCTACAGCTGCGCAAGTCGCGTCTGCAACATAAGAGTTTGAACTCTTCCCTCCATACTTCCAGACTTGTTCCCCTTTTCTCCAAAATGATTCGCTTTCTCCAGGCGGAGAAGGCTTTTGGCGAGCTTGGATTCAGTACAGATTGCGACGCATTACAGACAGAAAGATGCTACATCCGAGATTTGCCAGAAGTCTGGTTTAACAATTCTGACCAATCAGCGGTTCACAAGCGATATACTCCATCGTCAATAACTTCCCGCTTCGTCCCGGAAACACAGCAGCACTGCTTTTAGCATCGGCGACGAGTACGCCAGGGGGCTTTCGACCAATCCCACTCGTACGAAAACGCTTGACCTGGACTGAGTTCCTCGTACCGAATTTATCCGGAAAAATACGGACTTACGTCTTTCAACTGTCGCAAGCTTGGACAACTAGAGCAGTATGGGCCGAACAGAAGGAGAGATCAAGCTAAAATGGCAGAATCTGATTGGCTACTTGAGACCCAGCCCTGTATATATTTTTTGTTCATACAGGGCTGGAGGGTAACGCGGTGCGCGCTGGCAGTGACGCGCGGCGCGTCTAATATCCATGTGTCCCACACAAAACACGCTCGTGTCGCCAGGCTGGGACTCGCCAACGAGCACGATGAAGGTGCGCTGCCTGCTGGACCACATCTTCTCGACGTCGCTCGCCTTCCTTCGCGTATGCCCGCAGTGCCGGTGCAGCTCTTCGAAATGCGAGCATGCAGCTGCCTGGTTTGCGGAGCACTTCACGGGCCAGCTGTGGTCGTCTTTGCACACAGCGTTCAAGGTGAGCAGGGTCCCTGCACGGCGAAAGCTGGAGGTGGACGTCTATTCCGCGCGCTACGCCATGGGCTTTGAGGTGCACGGAAGCCAGCATTTCATCTATAACAATCATTGGTTCCCCACACAGGAGCACTGGTACCGCGCGCTCCATCGCAACCTCGAGAAGCTCCGTGCTGCGGTGGAATGTCACGTCCGGCTTGTGGTCCTCGAGGAGGGGACCACAGAAGAAGTTGGCAAGCGCATCTACGGGGCGCTGAGTGGCGTTGGCATCGCTGTCCCGGAAAATGTGTGTTGGCCTCAACTGGCGCGGCGCTGCGACGATGCCCGACGCAAAGCGCGCGAGACGCGGCGTCATCACCCGGTACGATTGTGAGGCGTGTGAGTGCTGGTCCCTAAACTGGCTCCTTGAATATGCCAGCAGCCAGGTCACAATAAATATCGCTGTGGCCAAGCTCGTTGGAGCAGGATCGCTGAAGAGAAGCCTCCCTCTACACTATGAACTCTCTGAAGGCCCCACACACACACAGCAACGGCCTCGTGGTCATCAGACAACCTAGTCCTACACGGTGTTACTCCCAAAAGCTCTAAGTCGAGCACAACAGTCCAGAAATCTCAAGATCTTTGGCCTTCCTGGGAGAATTCCCTTGCGGGAGTCCCGGGGAGGAAGTACGGCGATGGCGTCGTCGGGCAGCTCAGCGTCTGGGCTGATACACTCTGCGCCAAGAGACATCGCACACCCACGTTTTGGCCTGCCCTGAACCGAATATTACGAGCCTCAAACTGCTGTTTGGATATGTTTTTACCGGCTATTGGACGGTTCTGCGGCATGTTTTAACGCCCTGGAATTCGAATTTTACGGGGGGGCTCACATACAAAGAGCTGCTTTGCGCACTGCGACACAATTATCGCA
>JAADYK010000336.1:0-23503 GCA_023338225.1 Halophytophthora batemanensis
CGTAGCGCGACCGTTGGGTTCTTTTTTCTTCTAAGATCGTTTCTGAAGACGCAACCACTTCAACATGGATGCTGTTCAGCCCAACCAATGCTTCCTGCGGCTGGGATGTACTTGGAGTAGTATGGTACACGTAGTCGCAGGCGAATGCGAGCTCGCTGTTTCGTGCTCCCACAAGTAGACCGCAGGTGTCGTCGTGCGTGGTGCTTACGTGACGTGCAATTGTGGTGCACGCGAGCCAAACCGTCGCGTTGAATGCACCCGGCACCAAAGTAGCAAGATGAATAAAGGCAGCACCAACCTCCTCCATTGCGCTGGCGTGCTCGTCGTGCCAGCTATCTAAGCCAAACATTTTTCCAGACCAAAAGTGTCCAGGAAGTCGTTGATGCATGCGACCAACCTCCAGTGGTGACAAGGCACCGTTGTTCCGTTGGATATATATTCAGCTGTTTCATTGGTCGAAAAGGGAGTTACTTTCAGCCAATACAGAGAGTTCCTTCCGTTGGCCACACTCGTCATTCGATGGCGGAAGAGCAGTCCGAGAAGATGGCCAAGCTGCGCGGCTACGACTTCTTCCGCGCCATCGGCTCGCCGCAGCGCATCGTGGCGCCCATGGTACGCTAGCGCACGTGCTTCTCCACGCGTACATGCCTCTTTTGTCTCCGCACGCGCAGCGAGGCGTTCACTACGCGAACTCCAAACTGACCATTCGACTCTCAACACAGGTGGACCAGTCCGAGCTGGCCTTCCGCATGCTGTGCCGCGGACTGGGCGCCGAGCTCTGCTACACGCCCATGCTGCACAGTCGGCTCTTCGCTGAGAGCGCTGAGTACCGCGAGAAGATGTTCGAGCGCCACATCCAGGACCGGCCGCTCGTCGTGCAGGTACCAATCTCCCTCCCTACGAGTTCTTCTCCAACTTGCACGTCTACTTCTGACTATCTGCATTTGATTGCCTCACTTCTGGTGCAATTCGCTGCAGTTCTGCGGCAATGACCCCAAAACAGTGCTCGCGGCGGCGAAACTTGTGGAAGGCCATTGCGATGCCGTGGACCTCAACTTGGGCTGTCCGCAGGGCATTGCGCGTAAAGGCCGCTACGGCTCCTTCCTCATGCACGAGAAAGACACGGTGCGCTCTATCGTAGAGACGCTCAGCGCCGAGTTGGCTCTGCCCGTGTGCGTCAAGATCCGCGTCTTCCCGAGTGCCGACGAAACGTTAGCCTTCGCCGACATGCTGCAAGCTGCCGGCTGTGATTTGCTCACGGTGCACGGCCGCACCAAGGAGATGAACAAGACGGCGGTGCGAGAAGTGGATTGGGACATTATCCGCCGGATCAAGCAGCGCCTGGCCATTCCTGTGATCGCTAACGGCGGGTTGGAAACCCCCGAGGACATTGCGAGGTGTCTTGAAGCCACGGGCTGCGACGGTGTCATGAGCTCCGAGGGGCTGCTGGAGAACCCGGCGCTCTTTGCGGCAAGTGGCAACACGCCAGGCAAAGACACGACCTTTATGGCATTGGCCAGAAAGTACCTCGAGTGTGCCGAACTGTATCCACCCGCGAGCGACAAGATCATCCGTGCACACCTCTTCAAGCTGCTGTTCCAAGACTTACGCGTCCACACAGATCTACGAGCGGCTCTGGCGTCGGCCAAGTCGCAACAAGAGATGGTGGCCATCGTGGACAAGCTGGAAGCGCGACTGCAGGCAGCTGGTGACACCCATCGCGTCACGTACGCGGCCGAAACGAGCTGGTATCGACGTCATCGCAAGGGCCAGGAGAAACTCGAGCGCCGCGACTCGTACGAGAAGGTCGAGTCCGGGTTCGGCAATCTCTTCGGTTAGGCGTTCATGCTTTGAGAACTAGGCTGCACACACGGGCGTGGCTCGTGTCACCGCTTGGTCTATTGCCTTTGTCCGCGTACCAAATAGAGTCGATCGATCCTATCTGCAGCCCCAGAGTCCTCGAGCATCGTACGGCAATGCCGCATCTCTACTGAACGAAGTCATCAGAGGCTCTCAACTGTGTTTGATATGTCATCCAGATGTCGTTGGGGAGCCAGCGAGCGTCTCCTGCGTGTCTTGCGTGGAGTTCTGACTGGCCGAGTTGAGTCCCATGCCCCAGCCCAGCTTGGCGCGCTTCTCACGCGGCCGTCGGTCATCGTTCACCCCCAGATTCGAGTACGAGCTCGAACTCGTCTCGGTCATACTGGAGACCGATAAGTGGAAGCTGGCAGGCAGCGGGACGTCCTCGTCCGCGCCGCGCATCTCCACGTCCTGCTCGCGAGTGCTGGAGCTGCCACGTGCGCTATCTCGCCTTGAAGAGGAGGACGATCTGGAGTCGCGGTGCGTCTTGTGTTCGTCTCCTCGAGAACGACGTCGACTGCTTCGTGAGTCAGCTTCGGAGCCTTCGTGCATGGATGACGATGTCCGCTTGCGGTGGTGACCACTGGCACTGCGAGAGCGTGACGTCGACCCGTCTTTGCTTAACGAACGGTGGTGCGACGATGACGCACTGCCACTACCGGTGGATCCAATCAACCGACGTTTCTTGGCCTTGGACTTGAGCAAATGTTGCGCTAGCTTCTTCTTCTGCACAGGGAAAGTGGCCGGCAGGGTGCTAAAGTCCACGGCGCGGTCCTCCCGCCGCACCGAATCGAAGAAGCTCATGTCCAGCAGCTTCTTCACCGGACTGCGTTTGGCCGGATCCAGCTGTAGCATGGCTTCCAGCACCTCCACGGCGTCTTCCGGGAAGTCCGGGAACTTGCTGCGCTGCTCCAACAGCGTCTTGCGCAGCCGCATCTTGAACTCATGCTTGGGTTTGAAGCTGTTGTACAACGGTAGCTGCAGTGCACCCTGCCAAGACGAGCTGGGCGTACCGCACAGCCGGAAGATCAGATCCAACTGTACCTTGACGCTCTGGCCTTGCAGAAACGGCATCTTCTCCAGTAGGAGGGCTAAAGCCACACAGCCTGCAGACCAAATGTCAGCACGCCACGTGTACCTCGTCTCGCCCAGAAGCACCTCGGGCGCCGTGCCGTACAACCACGTGCCGTAGCAGTGCTCCTTGCGCTCGCTGTCGCTCATCTCGTACGCTGACGTGCTACTGGCGCTGAGGCCACCACCAGTCTCGCTCTCCTTCGACTTCACGCTGCTAGTCTTGCGCATGGCGTGGTAGCCGCCGAGCTTGACGCCATGCTGAAAGACCAGCAGATGCGACGGCGCCACGAAGCGGTGCACGTAGCCTTGGTCGTGGACGGCTGCCAGGCTCTGTAGCATGTCGAAGATGGCCTTCTTGCGGAGCAGTGGGGACAGCGAGATGCGCGCTTCAAAGATGCCCGACAGCATGTGCAGCGGCTTCTCGAACGCCAAGTAGTGCTTCTTAGGGTCCAATCGGTCCACGCTGTCCACGCTGTCGTCGTCTATACCGACCGCCAGTACGTCCAGCATGTCCACGTCCTTTGTACCGTCGCTCTTGCCACTCGCTATCGAGGTTGGCGTGCCCGTCTTGCGCTCCTTCTCCTCTGGGAAGACGATCCCGTAGAGATTCATGAAGCGATCAGGCAGCAACGACGGCAGCGTCAAAGCCGGCGATAATTCACGTAAACAGACCTCGTTTATACCTTGTGTGGGCGTGAAGAAAGCCTCCTGCTCGCGGTAGGGCCACAACTGAAGATACACGGGCTTGCCACCCAGGTCCAAGCCTGTGTCGTCCGAGATAACGCCCAGAAAGCCACGCTTACGAATGGCTTCGACGTTTGTGATCTCGTTCGTGTGCACTCGAGAAGCACTGGTTCCACTGCTGGAAACACTCGTGGCGTTGCGTGAAACGGAAGACTTCTTGGGGAACGCGGAGATTGCCGAGACCATGTTCGTCGTCTCTTCTGGGTCAATCCTAGCTCCATCTGCCAAGCGTGGCCGTGTCTGACTCCCGAGCATCGCCAAGGTGACGTAGCTCTTCCCATTGAGATATGTGCCAGTACTCCGAGCTGTGTGCGTTGCTGATGAAACCGTCGATGAGTCGGCGGAGCTGGACGCGAACGCGGACGAGCTCGAGGGCTTGGGCACGTTGATCCACTCCTTGAGCAACTGTGCTATCCGCTCCGAGATGTCCACGTTATGTTTGTCGTGAGAAATAGAGAACTGCTCCAGGTCAAGCACATTCGGCTGAGATGGATTCGCCTGCTTCTGCTGTTTGGCCGATTTCGCGTGCTTCTCCAGCCGCGTCCACCGTTCCTTGAGCCGTGTACAGATAGCCAGCGAACAGTTCAGGAGCTGCTCCGCCTCCATGCGATTGGCCTGCAGATCCAACTGCGGCAAGAAGTCCGGGACGGTGGCAGACGGAGACGCATTGGGCTTCAGCACCTCCATCACCGCAGCGCTCACGTACACCACGCTCAGCACCACGCACTCCACTGATGTCAGAGTCCAGATGGACAGCCCCAGTGTCTCGGCAACCAGGTGCTTTGCCTCCTTCTGCACTTCTGCAGGTGGTAGGGACGACAGGAACGACGGTAGCTGCTGGGCAGTAGGCGCACTGCTATTGCTACTGCTGCTGCTGCTGCTGCTGCTGCTGCTGTCCGTGACACCCACCAGCTTCTTGCGGCTCTTCCCTGTCGTCAGCAGGTCCAGCAGCGCGTACGGGTCTTCTCCAGTGAGGTCGTAGCGCAGTCCTTCCAGCAATTCACCCTCCGCTTCAATCAAGTGGCGCTTGAGCACGCCAAGCTCTGGAGACTCCTCCGTGAGTCCTTGGGCAGCTGTAGCACCATACTTGGCGCTGTAGACTTCCCGGACAAAGGACGGCCACCGCACTTTCCGTGCATGTGCTTTCAAGAACAGATGTAGCATGGCTGCAGCGAGTATTTCGGCGTTCATGGCCATGGCGTGGAAAGTGAAATACCGGTTCAGCGCGATGATGGCGCTGGTGGCATCCTCCCGATCCAGATGCAGACTCTTGGCGATCCGCAAGACGTTCTTGACGTACTTGAGCCGCAGACTCTCTTCCAGTTGCGCTGAGATGCGCGCTCCCTGCTGCGCTGGCAAGTCTTTTGCCTGTTCTTCTGTGACGAGCCAGTTGAGCTTCCGGCCGTAGCAGTACGCTTCTCGCCTTGCCGGCTCGTCCCCCGCTGTTCCCATCTCGCTCGGATGCCTCGGATCCCAGCCATCCAGCGACTGAGTCGCGGACGACGAGCTTACCTCTCTCATCCTCCGCCTCTTCTCTTCCGCCTTGCCCTTTTGATGCTGGAATGTGTCTAGCTCCTTGTGTCCCGCTTGATACACACGCAGCATACTGCCATTCAGTGGCCGACGGTCCAGCGTACGGCGGAGAAAAGACGCAACGGTGCTGTCCGTCAGCTCCACGAGCGCCCAGCTGGACCCGTCTTCGAACGAGAATACATCCAGACTCACAAGCGCATTAGGCGCTTGAGGACGACGCCGATCTACGAACAGATTGCGCAGCGTGCGTTCATCGAACTTCTTGGGCAATCCCTTCACCAGGAGCTTGCTGGACACCACGAAACCGTCCCGATCCAGCAGTTCACCGAACTGGTTTCTCTTTGTCACGCCGGGATCACGTCCAGCAAAGAGTCCAGCAGCAGCGTGTGCTATTGTTGACTGTGGTGACGGAGTCTCGCCTGAAGACAGCGACGTAGTGTCGCCCGTAGGCTTCGGAGACGGCTCCCGACTGCCGTTAACGCTGGACGGCGCCGAAGCTCCCGATAACTGGCGCTTCTTCGGGATGGCAAACACCGCAGCAGCTTTGTCTTCTTTAGCGGAGCAGTAGAGCTGCCAGCCGTTCTCCTTGAGCATCACAAACTGCTTCTCCCTGACCTCTTCCTCCGCATCTTCGTCTTCGTCCTCGTTAGTCATGTAGCCCGTCGGTTCCAACAGATCGTCCACTTCGTAGCGATCTTGCTCAGCGTCGTATCGCTTGATGAGCATCACGTCGTACTCCGATTTCTCGTCTGGAGACAGGAAGACACGCACTCGACGGCCCACAAGAGCCTCGCCAATATCACCCTTCTCCGGGTCGCGGAAGTAGCCGGCCTTTTCTTTGAGCGATGCGTCGCTCTCCGTGCCAATGACGCCCTTGCAATTGGCTGAACCGCAGAAACATTTGATCTGTCGTGACCCGAGCGCCTTCCACTGGTAGTCAAAGGTCAGCTCTTCCCCGATCGCAATGTCCCGCAGAGCGATCACCGCGATGCGCGTCTCGCCCTTCACTGTCCACTTCTCCGTCTTGCAGTTGGGCTCGCAGCTGTGATTCACGAACCGCGTGAAGCTGCCTTTGTTCCGCGCGTCAATATACACACCCGGCGCCAGCAGCAAGTAGTAGAAGTTGAGCTCGTGCTGTAGTAAAAATACCACAAAACCCATAGCATAGATCAATATCTAGGGCATCCACTATCCCACACGTAGACAAAAAACTAAGCTCCATCATGAGAGAACTCAGTCACGCAACGGCACGTACCCGCGGGACGGACTTGAGGCGCCATGCGAGCTCCTTCTGGTCGATGATCTCGCCCACATACTCGCCCACAATGCTCAGCTGGGCGATCTCCTGCTGCGTGCGCACGCCGTAGCCCTTGTTCTCCGTCTGCCGTAGAATATACCACCATCCGTCATAGCTCGTCAACTATCATGCGATGCAGATGCACCCAGGTCTACACGACACCAAACCGACTCGTACCTTGAATGGCTCGAGTGTTGGGAAGAGCTCAGGATGCTGCAGTCGCTGGTTCCGACAGAACTGGCCTGCAGGACAGTACTCGTTGCATTCGACGTACGTGGCAAAGTTGAGGCAGGACACGTCGTCACAGCGCTTGACTTCTTCGCCCTGGGACGCCGCCTCGTCACGCTCCACGCTGTCCGGGAACGTACAGAAGCACACAGAGCCTTCCTCGTCGTCCTCTTCCTCGCGACTGGAGCGCGCGCGACGTCGCACTTTATCGCGCGACAAGTGCTTCAGCGGGTATTCGTTGCGCTGGATGAGCGTCACGCCGCGCACCGCCTGGAGATGGTCAAAGCTCACGGCCGTCTGTGGCTCCGTCTGGGCTGTCCGCGTTTGTGCCATGTCCATGGGGACTGGGCTGGCGCTGGCGCTGCGACTGAAGCTGCGCGAGCGTCGACGGCGCGGCCGCGAGTCTTCGTAGCTGGCCGGCATTGGCTCGGTAAAGGCAGAAAGCCCGCTGAACCACTGGCACTTTGCGCTCCCAGCCGCGACTGCAGCGTCAGCGACGTTGGGCTCGCTTTGCACGGCGCTGACCCACGAGGTGGAGCGCACCGCGAGCTCTTCTTCCTGGCGCTGGGGTGCCTTCTGCCTGCTGCTTGGCGTCTGCTGGCCGAGCGCTGGCGTCTCCTCCTGGGGGGAGCGCGCCAAAAAGCAGGGTTCAGCGTTCTGGAAGGTCTGGCCACTGGCTCGCCATTGGTGGAAACGGCGCAGGACGGGCGGGGATTGGCCGGAAAAAAAGGAGGGTGGGAGGTCAAATGCGAGAGAGGGGAGATCGAGGGGCATTTGCTCGAATCAAAGCCGTTTTCCACCAATGGAAGGGGAGAAGGAGGCTGGAGAAGGCTGTTTCGACCAACCAGAAGGTAGGTCTCGCTCTCGCTCAGCCTGCCAATTGGCAGTTTTGCCAGATCAGCGCCTTGCGATGAAAATGCTTGATAGAAATACCAAAACCTGAAATGATGTATGATAGCAGGCTATGAAAGCTAGACGGAACTACGGGAAGATTTCGGCCACGATGCCAATCGCGCAGTACGGAAACGGAGAGGCCCAACAACGTGGTCGACCCGCTCCTCGCTCCACCCCCGTGGCCAACAACCTTCTCAGCAAAGCGAGGAGAGCCTTGCATGGCCGGATAGCGTGCTTCTAGCCACTTCACTGGGATATATCGAGGCGCTACTGCTACATCTTGTCAAGCGTAAATAGAACGATGCCAGGGTCGCCAGCAGGCATATCCGCGCTTGAAGGTTTGTAAAACCAGCCAATGACTGACCACGAAGACCTCAGACTCCTCGAAAAGTCACCATCAGATTCGAGCCAACTGACGAGCGTCAGAGGACGAGCGCAGTGGACTGGGTCCCCTTCACACTTGCTCTGGCCATCAAGCAAGCTTACAGACACGGCCACCAAGCTGACTGTCTCTGTACTGCCACCGATCGAGCAAGACCATTGTCGGTAGAGATGCCACCTTCGTGTCTGTCGTGCACCCACTTGTCGGCATTGTCGAGGCGTCAATTCTTCAACACCTCGCATGCACGAGATTGCAGCGCCAGGAGCCACGCACACTACGAGCGCTACTTGCAATCGCGGCTGAAGAGCACGAAAGAGAGAGCTGCAGTGCGCTCGACAGCGCTGTTAGTAGCGCTGCTGGGGCTGCTGGCATGCCTGGGCTCGGGCCCGCCTGTACTCCATCACGAGCCCATTGCAACACAATATCTGTGTGGACGATTCACTAGCGATGCGCGGTGCCGTCGCCGCCGTCTCGGAGACGACGACACTAACTGCGAACCTGGTCCTGTGTCCCTTTTCACAGCATCACGGGCAACGAGGGCGAAGACTTCAAATTGTTGGCGAACCTGACGGCCGACGGTCACAACTTCGTGATCATGTTCTTGTACGCGGAGCGCTTGCTCCTAGCGCGTAGCAAGCAGTCCCCACTGACCGTTGCCGCCGTCCGCGACCTGGTTTCGCATGACGAGCGCTTCGCCAGCGGTAACATCTTCATTGGACGCTCGCAGGGTGGTATGCTAGCACGCAAAGAGATGGACGGTCACAAGATGCAAACCTTGTGAGCCTCTCAAGGCTGCGGAGCGGGGTCGTCTGCAGGCCACAACCAACAGATTCATCACCTCTCGGGGAGGTTCTAGCAAGTGTTGCTGCGATGCCAACTTTCCCAAACGCGAGACGGTCCAGTTGCTCGCGTTGCTGAGCAATGGAGACGTGCCTCCGTGGCAGATTTCACACTTCAAACGCTGCCGTGTCCAGTATGGAGGAGATCAAGTCCAGCTGTGAGAGCTTCACGCTCATAGGCATACACGGCACGGTTGGGAATACTGAGGATGCTTTCGGGTTGCACCCCCTGGATGAACGTGGACCCTTGTTCCGCCATGAAGAACCTTGTGTTTCGCACTGCTGCTGGCTCTACGACTCCGCAGATTGGCACCGAAGGCCTCTGCAAGCTCCACCCCGTCTACCACAAGTGCATATACCCAGCCAAGGCGTCGTTCGTTCTGAGACACAGGGGCCAGACTGCCAAACACTTCTACATGTAAAAGTGTCGAACCAGTACGACGTACTCATTCGAGAAGAACAGTAATACATTGAGGGACAGATGACCCTTAGTCTAATGTGGAGAAGCTCCACTGGAGCAGGCACGGTTTATAGGAGTGGAAGGTGCTCTGGCGAACGTGAGCGCGGTTCGTAGGGTCGATAAGCGACACACTTGAGCTTAGAAGGAGAGGACAGTCGCCGCCAGAGTCGCCAGCGAGAGCACGAGCGCTCCAGCCGTCGCACTGGTCGCCCCGCTGTTCCCATCCACGGCGTCCGTCGTGGACGTAGCCGATCCGGTCGCCTCGTTCGACGGCGTGCGCTTCTCTCCGACCGCGACTTCCGGTTCGTAGTGCACATAGCTGTTGGCCTTCTTGCCGTTGCACACTGGCTGCGCAACCGTGCACGCCAGGATCGGTACTACAAGAGACACAAGGCACATCGGAATGGGTCAGTCTGGCTCTGCTCTCCACGCCAATTGGGACCAGAGAATCACGTTCGAGAGCCTCATACCATCCGGGATGGGAGGCAAGTCGATTGACATGTTGCCTGGGCAGCTCAGGATCGTGTCGCGCGTGGGTTCGAAACTGTCATGGGAGACCGTGGAAGCCTCCGTGGTCGTGTAGGCCGTCTTGAGGTTGTCAAACTCTGGGTACGGGTTGAACTCGCACTCGACCGTGTCGTGGTCGCAGTCGTCCGGCTGGAAGTAGCCCACCCCGAACTTGCCCGCGTCCTTCGTTTTACCGAGCGCTGCACAAGCCAAAGCGAAAGTCAGACGCCGACGCACGCTTAGTACTCTACCTAGCGACAGAGAATTCGGACAGATCTCCACTACGAGGGGGATGTAAAGCACATAGACATACTCGTGCTCTCGACGAGGTTGGCCACCTCCGTGGTGAATTCGAAGACGTTGCCGCCCACGATCTCGTCCGTCATCTCCTTCTCTTCGTTCATCCATTTGGCCTGTTGCAGCAGTTCCACACGTAGTCACAAGCGTCACAACACGGTCTAGAATGCAAGCGAGACGAACCACCATGCACACACGTACGTCATAGAAGGAGCGCTGGTTCTCGTAGCCCTCGATCGTGTTCTCGCCTTCGTTGCAGCCGTACTCGCCGAACATGATCGGGCGAGAGTACCCGACCGCGGCGTAGTCGGACATGAGCTTCTGCAGCCCCGTGGACTGCGAGTACTCAGTGTGGTCCACCGGGTCGCATTCCACGTACGGGTTGAAGCCCAGCCAGTCTGCGCGCGTGTTCTCGTCGTCGTCTACGGGGCAGTCATAGTACTGGATCCACTGTTCACGCGGCGGGATGTCGGCAATGTCGAGGCCAATCGGCACCTGACGCACGGCACCAGAGCAACTCGCGGCGTAGCTGCGCGTGTCGCGAAGGAAGGCCTTGACGCAGGGTGCCGTGGCGGTGCCTTCCTTGCCATTCTTGGTCTGCAGGTTGTTCTCGTTACCAACGCTGAAGCCCAGCGTGTTGTCGTACACAGCGAAGGCATTGTAGACCATCTGCGCGCGCGTGAAGAGCTCGTCCGGGTAGCAGGCGGGCGGCTTGAAGTCCAGCACGGAGCAGTTCTCGCACGGCGCCGTGATGCCCACAAGCACGTAGATACCAGCCTCCGAGCAGGCGCACATGAAGTTGTCGTGTGACTTGCCCGGGTCTACGGAGTAGAGACGGATGGTATTCACACCCAGCTCCTTCATGACCTCCAGGTGCGGGGCCCAGACGTCCTCGTGCTCGTCAGCGGCCCAGTCGTAGTTGCTCACGTCTGCCATCTCGCCGCTGTTCGGCCGCGGGTAATACGCCATGCCCTTGAGCCGGAACTCGAGTCCCGACTCCGAGTCGAAGAACTTGTTGCCCTTGGCCACAATCGGCGCCAACCACGCACGCGCCGGCGCCACCTGCGAAGATGACAGCACGGCCGCGCACAGCGCCGCGGCGGCGCACAAACTGCGGAAGCGGCGGCCCAGCACCATGTCGATCGGGTTCTCAGTGCGCAAACGTTGAAATGGCAGTCTCCAGCACTAGAGAGAACCGGCGGATAGTCGTTCCTCGTCCTTGAGCGGCGGCAGAAGTGCAAAATGGGGAATGAGGCGCTCTCTGCGTGGATTTGCCGAGCCTCCGGGCGAAGATCTCGAGGCCACAGTCAGCCGCCGCGAGCGTGGGGCCGCCGCGAGCGTGGGGCCGCCGCGAGCGTGGGGCCGCCGCAATCGCCTTTCTGGGCAGCCAAATGTTTCAAGGCAGAGGCTGCACTGTCCTTTCTCGACCCTTGAAGGTCTCTGCAGGAGAACCAGGGCGCTGGCGTACGGACAACTGGCACTCCCTGAGCATAGAGGCCGGCACGACCGGATTTTCCCGTCCGAAGCTTCTGAAGCGTGTGGACTGACGACGATGGCGACGAGATCTCCGGATGTGTGTGAGAGAGAGTCCTTTTTGCTGTTTGGAGGGGCTCGAGGTTTTTGCACGCCTGAAAGTCTGTAGAATGTTGAAGCGAAACGACTAACAGGGATTAAAGCGTTGCACGTTCGCGCCATCCTCGGGAATGGCACGCGAGGGCGTGGCGCAACTCGAAGCTAACGCTCGAGTGTCCCAAGAGCCCCGAGCACGGCCTTTACAAGATGCGGCGTCGTGGGGGTCGTCGCCTGGTGTCCCGGGGACTGAGGGCCTCACTCACTCAATTCTTCCAACTCAGTGGAGATCGGTGGGGTGCATTTGCAAACGTCAGACTCGGTGAAGCGAACTCAGCGGTTGGTGTCGCTTTGCAGGCGGTGAGAACAATTACTTACACTCACTTTGCGCTGGCGAACGCCGCTGTGTTGTCGAGCAACGAGGAGTTCAGTCGCGCACTGGATGGCTTTCGTGGGGTTGACATGGCTTAACGGCGTGTCCCTCCACGTCCAACGCTTCTGCTTCTGCCTCGAAAGAGTATCGAGTCGTAGTCGCGTGGGCCTTGTCAAGCGTGCCACTGACAGTACACGACTCGACGCTCCTACGACACCAGCGACTGGCTCGCACCGCTCCGCAGCACACCGAGCACAGCTACTTTCTCTCGCTGGTCGTTGGCAAGGAAGCTGGCACTGTCTGTAGCAATGAGACCACAACGCGGGTCACCCCCAATGCCAAGGAATCACGTAGATGGCTATATGGCACGGACATTCTCATTCTGCGACTACCCACGCCTGTTTCCATGTCCGTCCTCTTGTACTCACAGACTTAACTCCGCTCTCAGCACATGAAGAGTGCGTACTTGGCGCCGATCTTGTGGATATTCCGGTGCAAGGCCTTCCGCAGCGGGATGAGATAAAACTCCAGCGGAGGGTTGCTCGTACTAGCACTCGGACCTGACGTCGCGAGGCCGCTGATACTGAAACCGGCAGGAGACGACCCGGACGAGATAGGCGACGTAGTCGCTGACGTAGCAGGCGTCGGCGCCCGCGAGTCGGTGCGAGGCGGGTGGTCCGAGAGGTAGAACCAGCAACTGAAGAGGATGGCACGGATGTCAGCGGGTGTAGTGAGTGGCAGCAGCTCGGCCGTCTTAGCCAGCGAAGTTGGCAGCCATCCAGTCGCACGTAGCAGTCGCATGAGCTCACAACTGAGCGCCAGTTGGTTGCGATTGCGCATGTAAGGCGGCACGTCCACGTTCTCAAGACTCAGCTCGCCCTTGACGCTGTTCCAGTGGCCCAGCAGCACGATGAGCGCCGACTTGAGCACCGGTACTAGTCGCAGGAGCTGCGATGAACCCAGCGCGTTGGATGTGGCGATCACGACGCGCAACAAGGGGAGGAAGGCCGGAAAGTGGTTCAGCCACTGCTCCACGCGTAGGTCCACGTCGAAGCTCGAGCGGTTGGGCAGTGTGTCCTTGTACGTCTCATCGCTCGGGATGCCGCAGCACGGGATCACGCGCTCCAGCAGCAGATCCACGACTGTCTTAAGTCGGCGCTCGCACTGTTCGTCTTCGTCTGTGCCCACCTGAGACTGCTTTTCAAGCAGAGAACTGGCTGTGCCAGTGGAGACAACGAGTTGGGAGAAGAGCTCCGTGGCGTACACGCTGCAGATACGAGCTGCGTCCATCTCGCGCGCCCAGGACGAGTCCAGTGTTTTGCGGTATACGAGCGCCTCGGGAACTTTCGTGATGACCTGTGACGACTGGAGGTTCGTGCACTTGGAGCTAATTGTGCGTTCGCAGCGGATGACTGTGCGTCCGTCTTCCAATGATGTCCCGTTTTCCGTGTCGTCCGCGTGTTTGCCAAAGTTCACGCCATCCGGGAAGTGCGTCGGGATACTCGTAGCAGAAGTCGTACTCAACAGTGCGTCCATCCACAGCGACGCGAACACGCTGTATACGGAGGACGGGTAGTGTGCCACACCACCGTCCAGCGCCAGTACACGGAAGAGAACCAGCTTGAGCGTCTGCAGACGACTCTGCAAGTCACTGTCCGACGGCACCCCCAGTTCCCGACTCGACTTCTCGTTCTCAGTCTCTCCATGGTAAACCAAGTCGGAGCGATACTGCCGCAAGAGCGAGAAGAAGACAACCGAGAGCTTGCGCACGCAGCGATACTGCCAGGCCGGGTCTTCCAGCGACAAGAAGGGCGTCCGGGCCACCAGTGCAAGTGCTCGTGAAGCCACCACCGGGTCTCTGGAGCACGCGAGGTCCACGAAACTCTCCCAGAAGTCCACACCACGCGAGCCTTTCCAGAGTGCAAAGGCGTCTTGAGTGTATCTCCAGCTTGGGACGCTACAGAGCTGCTGCAGGCAGGAAGAAGCCCCCTGATCAGTTGACGGGGGATGCAGTTTCACAGGCAAAGCACCTGTTTCGGCGTCTCCTTCAGTGTTTAAGCTCAGCAAAGTCTGCACGATCCCAAGAAGTCGACGTCGAGCTCGAGGCGTGGATGTCGGGCACGCCTGCACCGTGTTCCGCACAAAGGTGACGTACTCCTGAGATGTCGGCGCCAAGATGGAGCCCAGGAGATCACACAGCGCGCGGTCGGCGGGTTGGATGGCTGTCAGGGGCAGCGTCAGAGGGAGTTCGTCGAACTCGGCCAGCATGAGCTCAGCTTCGATCAAGCGCTCCGTCACCTCCTTCCTGGAAATCGATTGTGCCAGCAGACGTAGCCAGTGCTTCCACTGCTGGAACCGACGAATGAGCCCTTCCTTGTCCGACGCATCCGTCTCCATCTCTGTGTTGGCCTCTCCTTGAACGATGAGACCCAGGAGCCGCAAGGAGCTCTGACAGATGAACGGGAGGAACCGGTAAACGCCTTGGACGAACGCACGCGAAGGTTCCGACGCGGCGAACTCCAGTAGATGACGCTGGAACGAAGCCACCGCTGCCTCCGTGGGACGCGGTCTGGATTCAGTAGTGGTTGACAGGTTCTGAAGCAGCTGAAGTAGCTGAAAACCCGAGTTTGGTAGCTCTGCGCTTCTTTTCCCGAGGAACTGCAGCAACTGCGCCTCCATATCCACCGCAGGGGTCTCAGTCTTGGCCCTCCCATTGCCATTGACCTGTACCTCAGTATCGTCCTGTGATGCCAACTTGCTGGCGAGTGCCACCACCAGTTCTTCCGTCACAACCCATTGAAGACTTTCATCGCAGGCCTTCACCAGCACTGCTGACTCGCTTGCCAGCGCCACGAGCCGCTGCACTGCGGAGTTCACGGCCACGCCACACACCGTTGAGCCACTAGAGCCGGTGGAACACTCTTCCAGCAGATCACGCAGGATGTCCACGATCTGGGACGAGTTCTGGGTTATTAAGAACTCCAGCACAGGCAGTAGGTGGGTCACGGCGACGCACTTCGGGTCCGAAACGTCGAACCGGGCGATGGCTTCACGGAGCAGGAAGTCTTGGAGACAGTAGGAGTTCATCTGCGCGACGGACGCCAGGATCCACGTCCAATGCGCTGGTTCCACTCGCGAAAAGCACCATTCCAGCACCTGCTTGAGCAGTTCGGAAGCCGTCGACTCGCTGCTACTGAGCACGGCGCATCGGACGACGTCCACCAGTTGGCTGTACACTGGCTTCTGCTGCAGTCGCTCCAGCGTTGTAGCCATATCCACTGCGATAACTGCGTTGTCGCGCTCTCCGCTGCTCTTGACCGTCTCCACGAAGCTTGAAACGGGGACTTTCTCGTCCAGGATGCTGCAGAAGGCGAGGCAGAACTGCACGACGTCGCTCAGGACGTCGGTGGACGGGAACTGCGAACTCACTTTGTGGCGCAGCTGACGCACACAGCGTTGTACCTCCAGCATCGCCGCCTCTCCAGACGTATTGGCGCGGGATTTACGCTGCTGCTTGCTCTTCTTTTGGCGCTTGGCCGTCGGTACGCCAATGTCGCTCTTTAAAAACTTGTGGATGGCAGCGTGGAACTCGGGCTTAAGCGCTTCCAGCTCCGCGTCGCGTAGTTCTCCGATGGTATGATGGTCTGCTGCGGGCTGCGAGGTCGAAGCTCTCCTTTCCTCGCCAGATACAGCGTTGGCTTCTTCCATTTCCACATCGTCTTGAGTCGAAGTTGGTTCGGAGGCTTCCACACTGTGAGTGATCCGTACCACAGCGCCACGAGGCGATGCCGAGGTGTGGAAAGACGGAGCTTCCGCCATTTCCTCGTCTTCGTCAGGCATGGGCGAATTCATGAGGCTCGAGAGCCCCGCTCGCGGCGGAGGAACCGCCAGCTGTACCACGTGCCTGGACTCATCGTCGTTCTCGCCGGCGGCAGCGGCAGCGCGCGGCGTGCTGGTGTCGCTGGAGAGCAGCGAAGACATGGACACGACGTGCAGACCCCCATCTGGACGGCTCGGGAGCGCGGGGCGCGTCTCGGGCGCGTCGTCCGCGGCGTCCATGGCTCGCTCGCTTCCGGGGCCTGGAGCTTGGGCTTTGCCGCGAGCTTGCATTGTGCTCGCCGGGTTCCACGGGGGCGACTTCTTTCACTTGATTCATGTAGGAGAGAGTCCATGCGTGGCAGGGTCCCCCCACCTGCTACTTCATCTGTGTATGCCACATACGAAAGTCAAGTACGACGTTTGCATGCCGAGTGTCTCCAACGTAGAACACCCGGCATGCCAACGTCGTACTTGGCTTTTGCAAGGACCGCCGCCACGGCACCCTGCCGGAAAATCCCCCCGGCATTTCATGGGCACCGGCGGGTTGGATTCGGCACAAGAGCTTCAAGAGTGTTGGAATCGGCACAAGAGCCCCAAGAGTGTTGGAATCGGCGACTGGTGCCCACGAGATCGACTGGGCGCGCGGAGGAAACGTCTGCGCTGCTGCTGCTGCCGCCACTGCCACTGCTGCTGGTGCTGCTGGTGCTGCTGCTAGTGCTGCTGGTGCTGAGGATGGAGCTGCTGGTGGTGCGCATCGACCACTTCCACGACCGCAGGCAGTACGTGTCGACGCTGCGCGAGTGGCTGGAGGAGCTGGACATCGCCGACGGCCGCGTGATCTCCATGGGCGCCTTGAACCTCCTATTTATTGCGGCGCGCGAGGACCAGAACGCGCGGCTGCTCGAGTTCTACAAGACGAGGAACATCGACACCAACAGCCGCGGCGAGGTACGTGCAGCAGCCACCGGCGCTTGCTTGTTGACTGGTTCGCTGACGAGCTGTGTGCGTGCACATCGCTGTTGCCGCTGCGTCCTGACCGCTCCCAGCCTTGCGTCGACAAGTTTGTCGACGTGCTGGGCCGCAAGACGGTGGACAAGTCGAGCTGCAAGGGCTTCCTCGAGATGAACATCCTGGTACGTGCGCTGGAGCAGCCTCGCCGTGGAAACCGTGCTGTGCTGTGCGCTGTGTGCTAACCGCCACTTCCGCCCGCTGCGACCGTGCTTGGCCCGCTTCAGAGCAAGGATCTACTGCAGAAGGTGCTGGTGCGCGAGTGGCAGGCCGAGCAGGCCTGGCTGGACACGGCGCAAGCCACCACACGCACCAGGGCCTACTTGGACTGGAAGGAGGCCGCCAAGGCCGCGCGCAGGGAGCGACGGAAGCGCGCCGGCCAGGACAAGCAGAAGGAGCGCGACGCCAAGCGGCAGAAGCGCGAGCAGGAAGCGGCCAAGGAGCACGACCAGGAACAGGAGCAGGAACAGGAACAGGAACAGGAGCAGGAGACGAAGCATGAAACGGAGTCGAATGCCGCGGACACGGCGGCCGAGCAGGACGCAGAGGAGCGTGCGAGGCCGTCGGAACCAAGTGAGCAGCAGCAGGAGCAGAAGGCGAGCGCCGGCAAGAGGAAGAAGAGCAAGAAGCGGCGCGGCAAGGCCAAGGCGTCGGCAGCGAGCTAGGAAGGAGCAGGAAGGCCCATTAGAGGAGAGGAGAGATCACCATATAGAGCGAATGCAGACGCGAGCGCATCGAAGCGAGAGCGAGAGCGAGGGCGAGAAGATCAGGCAGCTGACGCCTGCTTCGGATTGGTCCAAAAGTTGTCCGTCGCGCGTGTCATTGGGTATAAACTGCCGCGTGCAGTTTTATAGCCAATCCCCGCGCTCCATTTCGCTCGCGCCCCACCGGAATGCTCCAGCCGTTTCTTCCATTTGCGTTCATTCCAGCGCCAAGCAGGGACGAAGAAGACTCTCTCGCTCTCGCTCCCGCTCCCGCTCGCGGCGCGGACATCTACAGACATGGGCGGCTGTCCCACGAGCGTGCAGCGACGCCGCAAGGTGGCGCTTCCTCCAGGCTACAGCCAGCTGGTGCGCGGCTTCTCTGCCTCTCTCCGTAGCGTCCGCATCCCGAGCAAGCACTAACCTAACGGAAGGGGCCGCATGCGCGTGTGTCTTGGCGAACAGCACTGGATGCAGCTCTGCCAGTCAGGCCGAGACCTCTCTGGTCTGCGCGGGGCGCCTCCGCGTCGAGCTATCCCTATGGAGGAGGTGTGTCGCCACAACACGGAGGAAGACTGCTGGAGCGTGCTGGACGGCAAGGTGTACAACCTGACGCCATATCTCAAGTTCCACCCTGGTGGCGTGGCCGACCTCATGCTCGCCGCCGGTGGAGACTGCACCGACCTCTTCAACGAGACGCACGCCTGGGTGAACGGCCACAGCATGCTGGACAAGTGCTTCGTGGGCTTGCTGGACCCGACCTCGGTGGCCAGCAGCGACGTGTCTCCCTTTGCATTGGACAAAAAGGACTGGCGCGCCTTCCCATTGGTCTTTAAGCGGTCGGAGAGCGTCGACGTGCTGAAGCTCACGTTCGAACTGCCCGGGAAGAAGCTGCTGGGGCTGCAAACGCCCGGCCAGCACCTTAAGCTACGCGCCAAGATCGGCGGCCAGACTATCGAGCGCGCCTTCACCCCCACGTCCAAGCCGTCGCAGCCTGGCACCTTCGATTTGCTGGTCAAGGTGTACCCGGACGGTGTCATGAGCAGCTACCTGGCGGCATTACCCGAGGGTTCCAGTGTGGAGATGCTGGGGCCGCAGGGAGCCTTGGGGTATCCGGAGCCAGGCGTGGTGACGCGCGGCGACCGCCCGGTGCAACGTGGCGTGACGCATCTGGTGCTCTTGGCGGCTGGAAGTGGCATCACGCCCATGCTACAACTGGTTCGGGCTGTTCTAGAGAGTCGAACCGACCAGGCCAAGCTTACGCTTGTGGATTGCAACCGCTCGCCGGCGCACGTCATGGCCAGAGCGCAGCTGGAGCCACTTCCCAACATGTTCCCAGGTCGTGTGCAAGTGCACCACGTGCTGTCGCAGGCTATTGACGTGGAGACGGAGGCGGCGGCAGCGGAGCTGGAGTCGGTGCATGCCGGTCGGCGACTGGACCAAGCGCTGCTGCAGGAGCTGCTGCCGGCGGTGTCACCAGAGGTGGCTGTCTTCCACTGTGGCCCGCCCGCCTTTGACGAGGATGTGGTCGCCATGCTGCGAGCGACCGGCTTTCAGGACGACCAGGTCTACGGCTTCTAGACGCCTGTGGACCTCGAAGGACGTGTTGGTTTCGTTTCGAAATGAGGTACATTGATGCCAGGTGCTTCCGACATCTAACGTCCCACCTGATTGACTTCTTCCCATCACTCCACGTGTATGCAACTCGTCGCCTCGAACCAAAGTTCTGTCGTGCGTGATCCGCACTGCTGAGACTGTGTGGTTAGTGTGTCGACACGAGCACGAACGCCGTGCTTCCTAGATTACAGGCGAGGCGGTCTCTGACCACACTCAGCTCACTCTCTTCCTCTCTTTCTCTCCCCTCGTCCTTCGGTGTCCTCCTTGGCTTCATTCGCTTCATGGACTCTTGCATACCTAAAGCACGCGCGCCAGCTCGTCGCGCAGACTGCGGAAGTCCGCGAGCTCGTCGTCGAACAGCGCCGCTGCGCTCTGCTGGTCGTCGCTGGTGTTCGTGCTGGCGTTGTGGTCGTCCGCGTGCGGCTGTGTGTTGATCTCGGTCGCGGCACAACGGGACGAGCTTCTACCTCCAAGTCGTGGTGCCTGCTTGAGCTGCTGCAGGAAGTTCCCCACCGATGCCGTCTCCCAGGACGCACCAGACAGCCCAGTATCACCCGACGAACCCACAGCCGTCGTAGCGGACGAACCGTCAGCTGAGACGCCACCCAGCGCAAAAGGCAGCAGCAACTCGTCACCTTCGTCGTCCTCCGACGACGACAAGAAAGGTGGGCGCCGGCCCCCAGCTCGGGCATCACTGTCTGCGTTCGTGTCGGGCCCAGCCACCGCCAGATCGAAGGCGTCAGGCGTGTCGGGGGAGACACCCCACGCCGCGACGCCGCTGTCGCTGAACTCGGACGCGAAACCACGCGGTTTGGTCGACAGCAGACCTGTAGAAGCCGAGAACGACGCACCGGAGCCTGAGTCCGTCTTGGTCCCTGGTTGGAACCGGTCCGTGGTGATGAAGGTGGGTGTGTCACTGGACCCAGATCGTCGCAAGTAGTTCTTACCGTACGGGTAGCCGGGTGACGTGGACAGCAACTCGCACGGGTTGGCGTGGAACGGTGGACTGCATGAAAACACTGGCAGACCAGCAGATGACGCACTTGCTTCAACGCCTGCACGCGGCTGGATGGCCATGGCCTCCGACTTAGGCTTGGTTGCGCTCATTGCTGTCGTCACACCCAACGTCTGCGCGTCGTCGCTACTGCCACCGTCCGATAAGAAAGCGCCGTTGAACGAGTTCTTTCTGCGTTTCGACGCGCCTAGGGGCTGCAGTGGCGCCGGTGATGGTGACGCGCCTCCGTCCAGCGAGAAGTTATCCAGAGATGAACGCGCCGGATGCAGCTCATTAGCGGCCGGCAGCGGCGCCTTGTGCAGTGCCGCCGGCGAGCGATGACTGCTCCGTAGTAGCGAACTGGTCTTTGGATGACGCGGTGGTGTCGCCAGTGGGTGGTACGCGCCGCCAGACACTTCGTCATGCAGTGAGTGAGGCGACTGGCCACTCGTACTGCCATTGTGGCTGCCGGAGGAGACGCCTCCCGTGCCTGAACCTCCTTGCCAAAGCTGCTGCTGAAAGCCGGTAGATGAAGGCGGGGTGTGGTGTTCCACGCGCTGCTCACGCTCAATGGCCACGTTCCCGTAGCCATAGGGTGCTGCCGCCACGTTCGGGTTGGCTACTGCGCCACGCATCCGCACATCATGCTCTCCACCGTACGAATGCGCGTGCTGCATCAGTTTGGCGTCGTCTTGGGTCTCTCCGTAGCCAGTATTGCTGGTCGTAGCGATCTTTCCCGCAGCAACGGGCTTGGCGTGGCTCTGTGGGATAGCCATAGGCTTTGAGATACTCTGAGTGGGCTGTGAGAGTTCTGGTGGATCCGTACGACGCTCTTGGATCGGACCCGTGCTGCTGAACTGGGCTGAAGGCATTGTAGTTGACGGAATGTACCGAGGTGTCGAGCGGCGACGTCGCTGCTCCATCTCCCCGCCGAACTGCACGCCACCATCGCTCACAGGCACGAACGAGTCTGTTCGCAGGTCTGTGACAGCCAAAGGTGCATCGTGAAAGCCTTGAGCAGCTCTAGGAGCGGCTCTAGATCCCACGTCGGTGGCTGGCAGCGTGTCTGGCGAGCCGGGGACGTAGTCCTGGATGATAAAGTTGTCCTGGAAGAGATGCGCTGGTGCCACTTGCTCCTGTCGCTCGGTAAGTTGGTCGCAGTCGATACGGTAGATAGCGGAGAGCTTGAGCATGCCGAACGGTGTGGAGATCGGGATGAAGGCATAGCTGTTGGTGGGTACGCGTTCCTGAGTCGTCTCAAAGGCGCGTGTGGCATCGCTGGCAGGTGCAGAGTGGAATTTGTAGCCGAGTGAAGACGGGTACGACTGCGTGAAGAGGCGGTGCGCTGGGAGTTGCCGCATGAAGCAGAAGAGCGCACGAAGGAGCACACTGATGCGCTTGCAGACCTCTTTGAGCTGCTGGATCACGTCTTGGGTGGAGCCCAGGAAGGTTGGAGAGCCTGAAGAGTGCTCAGCCGCAAAAGACACGCTCCAGCGCTCTAGGAGCACACGCTGGCCATCGGCGTCCCAGTAGATATCCACTGCTAACGGCAGACGTACGTCTTCTTTCCAGGCGGCCATGGCATCACGTACGAATTGGACCTCTTCAATGTCCAGATTGAACTGTTACGAGCGCATGAAAGCAGTAAGAGAAGAGCGGGCAGCATGCGTTAGAAGGAGGAGGGGCTTGAAAGCGTTGGGTTGATAGCAGGACCAAGGAACATGCAGCTGGAAGTCACGTACCCGAGCTCGACGACCGCCGCGACGCTGGTCAGGTTCGGCCTGAAAGTTGACGCGCGACTGCACAATGAGCTCCGCCACCTTGTAGAGGAACTCCAGCACCACCTGCTCCGTCTTGGTGCGACCCGCTGCGTACAGCACAACGCACAGTAACGTCGGCACTTCTCTTCAAAGCAGTTCAGAGGATAAAGTCGTTCAGAGGCTCAAAAGGCGTACCTGAAGACGGCGGGGACGCCCCGCGGTGAGAGGCATAGCGCTGCATCTGAGGAGCGGACGCATAGCGCGCGCTCTGCTGGTGCTGGTGCTGCGCGCTGGTGCGCGACGGGCCGGTGAGATCCACGGACGTCATCATCGCGACGTCCTTCGGACGCTTCGTTTCCCCTGGCTTCTTGCGTTCTTGGGACCGCGTCTTCGCGGGCGGGTCGTGCGGGAGTACGGGAGGCTGCTCTACGTCTCGTGCGCGCCTGCGGGTGCTATGAAGCGCGCTGGGTGGCGACCAGCGTGAGCGCGAGGAGGTGAAGCCGACGCCTTCCTCTCGCGACAAGAAGTTTCTTCTTCTCTTGGGCTTGTGGCGCCGCCTCGGGAATTATCAGTGTCGCTGTACGAATTACGGGGTGCGCGACCGGTCTGACTGGCGTTTGGTATGGGCAGGGAGTTCCCGAGAATGCATAATCTGCACGCGGAAGAAAGATTGGTTTGTAGAGGTGATGACTTGTTCTTTTCGACCAATGGAAAGGCTGCGAATCTGTATTTCGGCCAATGCATGCGTCGAAAGCGGCGGGCTTTCCCACCCCCGGTTCCACGGTGACTTGGCGAATAGGGGTCTCGAAGGCACGTCGCTCGCATACTAGCCAATCGTCGAACGATGTTTCCGCTTTTTCATCCAATCAGCAGTCCGAATGTGATCCCGGTGGAATGGGTACGCCCAGACATCCAGCATCCCACGACGCGAGCAAAGCAGCATGAAGGATCCGACGACGGAGAGCATGGCGCTGCGCCTTGCCACAGACGCCTCTGTAGCTGCCGCCACATCACGGAGAGCCATCTACGTCGACCAGGTACGTCCGCTGCTGCGCTGCCACGCCGCTGCAGCTCTCCCGGCCCCGAAAACCTTTCTATCGGCCCAGCAATCGCCGAGGTCCCTCCTCCACCCTCTGATTCTTGCAGCGCTGCTTCTGTCGCGCCCGTAGCTCACGCGCAAGTACGAGACGAACGACGCGTCATGGCGTGCCACAGTCAACGCCATCCGGAGCCTAGACCGCAACCGCAAGCTCGTGGGCACACGCCAGCGGCTGGAGACGGCCATGCTCGCCCTTGCAGCCATTAGCATCGTATGTGTCGCTGTGGAAGGGGAGCTGCTCGGCAGTGACCTGGCTCGGCTTGAGGCCGAAGCGTCCCGTGAACTGACAAACTCCACAGCACGCACTGCGCTCAAGAGCGTGCTCCTGGGCTCCTCTCTCCTGCTGCTGTTCGCCCTCATCTGGCGCTATCGTACGCTCCAGTTCACTCGAGCATGTCCAAGTGATACTGCTTTTACCATGTGCTGCATGCACTTCGAAGAGCTAAAG
>JAADYK010000337.1:0-23501 GCA_023338225.1 Halophytophthora batemanensis
CTGGCGCGCGCGCCGCTTCCGCTTCGCCAACATCAAGCGCAACGCCATCAACCAGTCTCGTCAGTTCGACCCTGCGTTCGCCAAGCCCGAGAACCAGGGCGTGTCGCGGTAGGCGCGCGCGTCACACTGGCCGCTCTGGCCGCAGGAGCTGCAGCCACACTAATCTAAATCCACGCGAAGCCTTTGATTGTCTTCGAGTCGCTGCCTGCTCTGGCTGGCACGAAGGACGTTGCTTCATGGCGAACGGGTGCGTGCTGGCTGTCGTGCATATTCAGCTTTTTTTTTCCCGGATATGCTGGGATGTCACCGCTTTTACGAGCAGTTTTGGCCAATCACGTCATGGCAAATCGAGTCTTCCTCGCTGAAAATCAGGACCCATTTTGCACCGGAGGAAGCGACGCGAAGCCGACCGAGCGAAGGGAAGTGCTCGCCGCTCGGTGCTTGGTGCTCGCTCTCGCTCTCGCTCTTGCCTCGCTGTCTGAGCGCTGCGGCGAGGAAGCAGGATGCAGCACGAGGAGCGCGAGTCGTCCGCCGTGACAGAGGACGAGATCGACGAGATGGACGAGAAGGCGTCGCTACGGCAGGGCGCGCTCTCGGACGACCACTCCCCCGTGGGCAAAATCCAGGAGAAGCACGCCAAGCTGGAGGACGGCGACACCGCCGTTGCTGGGGCTGGCGGTGCGCTTCGACAGGGCGCGGCGCCGCGGCTGCTGTCGAAGGAGTCCATCGGACTCATCTCGCAGTATGCGGCCGTGGGGCTCGTGTACGGCACGCTACCCAGCACCATCACGCCCTTCTTGACGTACTATCTGAACATGGAAGGCACGGCCACGACGTCTGCGCGTGCGCTGATCTCCATCCCGTGGTCTTTGAAGGTCTTCATCGGCGTGCTGTCAGATTGCGTGCCGCTCTTTGGGTACCGACGCCGGCCGTACATGGTGCTGGGCTGGACTGTGACCGTCTTGTGTCTATTAGCCATGTCCGCGTCGCCGCTGGGTGATCCATACTTCCCGGACCCCGAGCTGCGTGGTGTCAAGCCGAGCGAATACACGACGGAGATGGCGACGTCGCTCAACAAGAGCGCGCCGGATAGTGGAGCCAAGTACATTGTACTCATGATGTTCGCGACACTCGGGTACTTGTTTGCAGACGTGGCGGCCGATGCAGTGGTAGTGGAGTACGCGCAACGCGAGCCGGAAGCCACGCGTGGACGCACCCAGACGGCCATTTACACGGTGCGCACACTGTTTAACGTGGTGGCTCAGGCCATCACGGGTTTTGGACTCAGTTCGCCCGACTACGGCGGTAGCTTCGACTTTGGCATCTCCTTCCCGGCCACGATGCTCATTCTGGCCGTCTTTTGCCTGCCAGTGATCCCTATGACGTGGTGCTTTGTACGGGAGGAGAAGATTAAGAGCCGACCGGTCTTCCGGGAGTACCTGGGGAAGTTGTGGGGCGCCATCCAGAGTCGCGCGGTGTACCAGGTGATCGCCTACAGCTTCTGCGCCGGCGTATTCAGCGGCTTCACGTACGTGGCGCAGGACCCCATGACGTCGTATTGGGTGCACGCCACGAGCTTCAATCTGAGTCTCAGCAGTATCTTCGGCAGCTTCGTGACGGTGGTGACGCTCACGCTCACGGGCAAGTACGGTTTGCACTGGAACTGGCGCTCCATGCAAGTGATTACGATGCTCAGCGTCATTGCCATCGACGCCATGTGCACGATGCTAGTGACTTGGGACGTAGTACGCAAACAGTGGTTCTGGCTGGGTGTACCCATTGTGGAAGCCGTTCCTGACGCGGTAGGGTTCATTATCGCGTCGTACGTGGTGGTGGAGCTCGCGGGTCATGGTAACGAGGGAGCTATCTACGGACTGCTAACCACGGTGAGCAATTTGGGTGGCCCCTTTGCGCTGACGCTGACCAAGAACGTGAACGCATCCTTTAAGGTGTACAACGACGACATCCTGAACGACACGTACGAGGTTCGGCGTGATGTGACCATCACGATCCTGCTCTCGTACGCCATGAAGTTGCTGGCGCTGGCTTTCCTGCCCCTACTTCCGCGCCAGAAGGCCGAGGCACAAGCATTGAAGAAGAACGGCGGCAGCAGCAAGCGCATGGGCGTGATCACCGTCTGCTATCTGATGTTTGCACTGGTGTGGGCGATCCTGACGAACCTGTTGGGTATCTTTGAGAGCACGCGGTGTCTGGCCATCACGGGCGGCTGCAAGGAGTGAGGCGACGAGCCGCTGCATGTAGGGTGGGCTACAGAGACAGCGATGGGTCTATGTTATATACGCGATTGCATAGTGATGGAGTGCCTATGCGACCCAGTGTCGCGTCTAACCTGTGCCTTTGCTTTCACCTTGCGCAGCGAGCCAACCACCCGCTGCAAGTGAGAACGGCGCCTGGAGTTGTTGAAGCGCAAGTACTTTCGGCCGTACAAACACAGCGATGGGCTGGTAGTCGATGCAGATCCTGCAGTGTACAGCTCTGTCGGCTGGCAGAGCTCGCAGCAGCGGGGTCAAGTTCGTCACGAGCCAAGCACAGGCGTCCGGGGTATATCGAGGCGTTGATTGCCACCATGGATGATTGCGAACTTCAGTTGTGCTTTATTTGGTCCGAGTTAAGTGGCTGAACTTCAGATCTTGGCTAATGCAAACGGAGTTAAGCGTTGAAGTTGGCCCGTGGTCGCGCTTCTATTTGGCTCGCTGACGTGGCAAGTTGATAGGTGAAGAAGTCAAGCAAGCGAAGCAGACCCCGGGCAAGCGTGCCATGTTACAGAGGAGACGAGTTCGACTCGCCAAGACGCAAACCATGGACGTAGAAACTAGTGCTAGTCTGGATTCCAACAATACGCGGCCGCTCGTCCTCTCACGAAAGCGCACGCGTGCGCCGAGCTTCTGGCTGCGTTCGCGTCGATGGAAGCATCGACGATGCACCTACGCTGAGCGCTTGACACCCTGGTTCTCGGGTTTCTCAAAGGCCGGATCGAACTGGTGCGACTGGTTGATGGCGTTGGCCTTGATGTTGGCCAGCCGGAAGCGCCGCGATCGCCAGTCCGCGCCCGTCTCGCTCTGGTAGTGCATGCTGTTGTTGCGCTTGGACTTGTCCAGACACACGTCCGGGTTGTTCATCAGGTAGCGCGCGCCGTTCGACAGCGCTGCTGTGAGCGCCAACGTCGACAGGAACACCACGGGGAACGTACTGCGGTCGGTCATCCACAGGTTGGACAGCCCCTTGGCCGCGCGGAATCCCTTGGCTACCATCTTGCTTGCAGTCGGAAGAGAGTGTCGGCGTGCTCTGAGCCTCTGGCGTGTAGAAGGAGCCAGCGAGTGTGCCCGAGCTAGCAGATTGGAGAATGAGCTCTGTGAACCTCGGGCCCCATTGCAAGAAGCAGCAAGGGGAACGCAAGGATGGCGGCGCCTCCAAACCTGCCAGACAAAGGCGCGCGCGTTTGATGGATAATCAAGTCTGGCACACACTTGACGACGCGTTGTCATCGCCTGACCCGTGTGGATTGTAGTCAAACGACTGTCGATTGTTGTCAGTAGCAGGTGTCTAACACCAGTCCGACGTCCTCAAACTGAAAACAACTTTTGGGCTCGCTCGACACGGCAGGGCTAGCGACACTGAACGCTCTTGGCTTGCTACTGGGTGCGTGCCGCATCCGAGTCCGACGCGTGCAGCTGGTTAATGGGATTGGGCCTCATGTTGGCGAGGTGAGAGCGCCGCGACTGCCACTCCTGGCTCTCCTCGAGGCTGTGCTCTCTGTTGTTGCCGCGCTTCGCCTTGCTCAGGCGCACATCCGGGTTCTTGGCCAGCGATCTCATGCCGCAGAAGACGGCAAAGCACAGCGCCGAAGTTGCAAAGAGTACGACGGGAAAGGTGGCCTTGTCGGTGGACCACAGTTTCAGGATGCCCTTGCCGTAGGTCCTGCGCATCTTGGCGGCCTCCTTGGCTTCTTGGACAGACCCCATGACTTTCGTGCCTCGGAGCTGCGTGTGGGGCTTTGGCTCGACGAGTAGCTTGTGCTTCTCAACCTGAATCGCAAAATGACTGTCATGCCCAAGTCGTGAAGACTGCACTGCCAGTCGGGTCTGGGCAAACGGTCGCGCATCATCAGGGGCACGCATCAACATGAACCTATCTTATTTAGTATGTCGTATGCTAGGCTGTGGGGATTTTCAAACCTCTTCGCTGCCGGCGAATGCTCCAGGACTTCGGACACCCATCCAGCCCTGCATATTGGTGCGAGACCTTTCATGCCCTGGCCTTGGCGATCGATCATCTTCAGCTGACAGCGCAATAGCAGCGTCGCCATATCAACGTAATGTCCGAGTCAAAACAAAGTGTTGTTCATTGTGCATTTAGAAAGATCATGGCATGTTGGGTCTCGATTGAGCTAGCCGCCTCTGACAAATCGGATCCGAGCTGAAGACTTAGAGAGCCAAAGCAGGCCACGCTGGCGATGCTGAAGCTACTGACAGATCTTTGCATAGCGAGGGCCATTGGCCGCGTCAAGTGCTGGGAGCAACCGACAACTCGTCCGCTCCGACGCTGCTGGACGCTCTTCGCTTGCTACTGGGCATGTGCCGCATCCGAGTCCGACACGTGCAGCTGATTGATGGCGTTTGGCCTCATGTGGGCCAGACGGGAGCGCCGCGCCCGCCACTCCTGGCTCTCTTCGGGGTTGTACGGCATGCCATTGGTACGCTTGGACTTGTCCAGCTGCACATCCGGGTTCTTGGCTAACGACCGCACGCAGCTGAAGACGCCGAAACTCAGTGCTGTGAGTGAGAAAAGCACGACGGGGAAGGTGGACTTATCGGTAGACCAGAGGCTCAAGATGCCCTTGGAGTACGTCTTGCGGGCCTTGGCGGCGGCTTTGGCGGCTTGGACGGAGACCATGGTTCGGTGAGGTCGAAGTTGCGCGTAAGGTCTGGGGCCGGCTTGGTGGAGTGCGCTTCGGAAGACAACTTGCAAAGTGATGGAGTCTCAGTCGGTCTTGGCAGCTTGCCACGGCCTGCTCATAAGATGCCCGACACTTCAATCGAGGCTTGTTAAAAAGTCTGCGCGTCAACAAAGTACAATCATGGGAGTATCGGAAGCACACGCTGCTCCCCACCGTCTCCGTTGCTTCTGCTAAAACCGGATGAACGTCCAAGAAGCCGAAGTGGCGGCTTCGTCGAGCCTCATCTCGCGATCTCGACGCGTGGTGTGGGTGGTGCACGGTGGCGCCAGGGAGACACGGGCTTGGGAGAGTGCGAGACCATGCATGTCTCGGTTCTTGATCGTGAGGTCGCGGGCTTGGGCATCGAGAACATACGCAACTCGCTGCCCGAAGCACAGCACCCTTGCTGGCATCGACCCCCCGAGGTCGTTCATGCGGAACGGCTGAGAAGTCCAGGCGGGAGTTCTACGAACGCCCCTCTGTTAAAACCGCCTCAGATCTGCACGCGGAGAGCTCGGACGCGTGCAAGTCGAAACTCACTTCGCGGGGACTCACTGTCCGATACACGCGAGCAGCTTCAGCAAGCAGCCCGGACAAGATAGATTCACGTTTTATGGGGTGCGGGGTCCCGCAGCAAAACCAGCTCAAGAGCCAAATGCCTCCCCGTACTGACCACGAGTTGACCGCATGCATCGCCAAGGCGCTAGTTTGTTTGGATTGTCCGTTGCATTGGACGACGCACGTCCCTGAGCAAGCCCAGTCTGTAGTGCACCAGTAAGCAGAACAAAGAGGATTGTATTGAGAACCTTTGCTGCACACAGCTGGGATCGCATTCTTCGTGGCGATATGCGCGCTGGTAGTCGTCTTTAGTCGCCTCACTTCACTTCACAATTTTTCACTCCAAAGCAAAACAACCTCACGGTAGGAACACTTCACACGCAACGCCATCTAACAGCCACGCCAGCTCACCCCGCCTTGATCCAGCATGAGAACCAAGGCGCCTCGAAGTAAATGCCAATCGACAATCGCGGAGAGGAAGTCCCGGCCGATGCGTGTGCTACGGCTCGAAGCAATTCGGTCTCAAGTGCCTCAACTCGTGTCTTTGCAAATGCATGGATACGCGTACCAGCGGTCGACGAATGGACCAATTGGTTGGGGTCGCGTTTGCTCGAGAAGACTCGGTAATTGCTTCCGCTGCTGGCGAACGACGCCAGGCTCGCTCGAACTCTACGTCGCTCGCTGTCCACCCGGGCAAGCGCGAAACCATAAGGCACCTTGTGTCGAGTGCCCGCACTGCCCCTTCATCGGCGGTCGTACCTCCGGCAAGAAAGGGGGTCGGCGGACGCCCGGCATTCGAATCCTCGTCGTGCCCCCACTCCACTTGGCCGCACAAAGTGGACGAGGCAATACTGGAGCAGATACTGAAGCAGATGCTGGACGCGAGGCGGGCTCAGCTGGAAACTTACCGGGGGCACCCGGCCTGCAACCGGTATCGATGCTGCCCAGCCGCCGCCGCTGCTCCAGTCGGACCGGGCCGTGTGTTACTTCACACGGCGGCTTCGAGGCGACGCAAGAGACGAGTCGGCCTTTCCACCAAGAGTGTCCCTGCCTGCCTCAGAAACGCAGCTCGCGTACTTCGTGGCTCTTGCGCACATGCGCTGAAGCCGCGTTTCTATGGAAGACAGCCTGCCAGCTCTCTCGTCTTGCAGCCGTTTAACGGTGTCATGGGTCGTGACGGCGGCGGCGGCTGTATTGGCGGTATGTCTATCCCGGTCGGCCGCGTTTCGTGTCTATGGAAATGTGCGGCACTCGCCTCGCCTGTGCTGTGCTGCGCGCCTACCTCCTCGCGATCGCGGCCTCTGGCGACCAGAAGCTCATTGCACATTCTGCACTCCTTTGAGCACCCCTCCTCCAAGTCACCACCACCACCACCACCTGCCCCCAGCACCATGGCCGCCCGCAACAGCACCCGCGCTGGCATGAACATCTTCAAGCTCTGGACCACGGACAAGGGCACGTTCCCCGTGGTGATCATCTGCAGCTTCGCCGCCGTGGCCGCGGCCGGCAGCGCGTCGCGCTACCTGCTGCACAACCCGGACGTGTGTCTGGACAAGGCCAAGCGCAACAGCTCGCTGCACTACGAGAGCAAGACGGGCGAGGACTGGCGCGCGCGCCGCTTCCGCTTCGCCAACATCAAGCGCAACGCCATCAACCAGTCTCGTCAGTTCGACCCTGCGTTCGCCAAGCCCGAGAACCAGGGCGTGTCACGGTAGATGCCAGGCACTCGCAACCTGGAGTCGAACCACTCTATCAGCGAATAGCACGACTGGTGTCGTTGTCGCTGTCCATGGCAATTGCTAGGCTCTCAGTCGAACCCCAATACCATGTATCATACCTTCTCTGGAAGTCGCACTTTGTTTTCCTGCTGGTGGCTGCCAGCGCACAAGTAAGTACATGCAGCCTTGGAGCGAAAGTCTCAAGCGACCTTGGCTTAAATATGAGCCCTGTCGCGAGCAACCAAGCCACTCAGCCTCCCTTTGCGCGTGCTCCGGCTCCCATTCCACTACTTCTTCCCCTTCTTTTTGCCTCCCTTCTTGCCACCCTTCTTGTCCGCCTCGGCAGCCTTGCGCTTCTCCTCCTTCTTCGCCAAGTGCGTTCGAAACGCCACCTGGATGATGCGTGCAGCCGTGTTCTGTGCCTTGGCCTCCTCCTTCCGCAGCGCCTCGAGCTCCAGCAGGCGCTGACGCTCCTCTTCCTTCTGCTTGATGGTGGTCATCTCGTCCTGCCAGCGCTTCTGGAAGGCCTCGAGTCGCTGCGTATTGGCAGCCTTGCGCTCCTGCAGTTCCTGCAGTTGCTCCTGCTTGCGCTGTGTGTCCTGCGCATACTTGGCGTTCCACTCGCCCAGCTCCGTCTGCAGTTGCTCGTGTCGGTCCTTGAGAAAGCGCACCGTCTCGTCATGCACCCGCGTCTCCGTGCCGCACGTGGCTTGCAACGCCTTGATACGCTCGTGCTGCTCTTCCATCAGCTGATGGTACATGCGAGCGGTGCTGCTACGCTTGGCCTTGGCTTCATTACGCGCGTAGCGGATGTCGATTTGCGTCTTGGACTTGACCGCCAGAATCTGCTCTTTGAGACGTAAGATTGCCGCCTTGTGCTCGGTCACCTCCTTCTGGTGCTCCATCTTCTCGCGAGCGAGTTCGGCGCCGAGCCGCTTGACCTCGTCCACGGCCTCGCGCTCCTTCTTGAGGATCTCGTGCGCCTTCTCCTGCGTGCTCTTGCCGTCGGCCACAAAGGTGAGCAGCGTCTCAAAGGTGCCGTGCTTCTTCATTTCGACGAGCGTGTGGCCTAGCAGCTCCAAGAGCCCCTCGCGCTCCTGCTGGATCTTCATGAGATTGCCGGCGAAGTTTGGGTTCTCCTTCAAGTTGCGGCACAAGCTCTTGGTGGACTCACGCAGCAGGCGACTGACCTCCTGGATCTCACGCTGGTTGTCCTTGAACTTGGACTTGTTGGCTAGTCCCTTGAGCACGGCGCGCTGCGCGATGAGCTTCTCGTACTTGCCCTCGAGCTGGCGCTGCTCCTGGATAATGCGCGAGATCTCCTCGCCCACCACCTGCGACAGCTCCTCGCGGTGCTGCAGGATGTCGGGCGTGATGCTGCCCAGGAAGCTCAGCTTCTCCAGAGACTCCTCCAGCACGCCGCACGCGCGCAGACTCTCCGTCGGCATGAGCTTGAACGCCATCTCCACCACAACGCGCTACTTGGGATGCCTCTACCTTCGCGTCGCTTGGCGGCCCAAGAGCTCGAAACGCAATGGCGCTTCAAAATAGAGTGCTTTCCACGAAAAGCAGTGCGAGGCAACGAATTGCACTCCTCCGTCAAGAACATGCGACGTCAAAGCCAACTTCCGATACTCTCATTTCAAGGCTGTTCTTGCTTCTGCTTCTGCTGCTGCTGCTGCTGTCGTCGTCGGCGCCATGGACCTTTGCTGCGCTGCTTCAGGCCGCGCTCACTTCTTGCTCTTGGCGTTGGACTCGCGGATGGCGGCCTCGAGCTCATCCCACTTCTCTTTGCTCACCTGCCCAAACATGTTGAACTCGCCGGCGTTCGAGACGGTCTCGCCACCGTCGAAGCGGATGACTTCACCGTTCAGCCAGCTGGCGTAGTCGCTCGTCATGTACGAGGCCAAGTTGGCCAACTCGTCCACCTCGCCGAAGCGCTTGAGCGGGTTGTTCTGGCGCATCACCTCGGTGAAGGCGCCCGATGGGTCCAGTCGGTCGAAAGCACCCTTGGTCTTGATAGGACCGGGCGCAATGCCCACGAAGCGAATGCCGTACTTGCCCCATTCCACCGCCAGCGACTTGATCATGGCGCTCACGCCCGCTTTGGCCGCGGCAGAAGGCACTACATAGCCTGAGCCCGTCTCAGCGTACGTAGTGGTGATGTTTAGGAACACGCCGCCCTTGTCCTGCTCGATCATGCGCTTACCAGCGTCCAGCGTCACGTTGGCTGTACCCTTCAGTACAATGTCCACGATGGTGCCGAACCCCTTGGCGTTAAGGCGTTCAAAGGGCGAGATGAAGTTCCCCGCGCTGTAGACGACAAGCCAGTCCACAACCCAACACGTTAATGCTAGCACTCTCGCCTTCCTTTCCGCGATAGATATATATAGCACCGCACTGGGACGTACGCGTTGTTGACCACGATGGTGGGCACGTCGGCGCGTTCGTCCAGCTCGTCGAGCGCCGCTTTCACCATCTCTGGGTCGCGCACGTCGGCCGAGAGCGCGATCACCGGGTTGCCCGTGGCAGCCTGGATCTCCTTGGCCGCTGCGTCCACTACGCCCTGCTTGCGGCTCATAATGGCCACGGTGGCGCCCAGTTCCGAGAGTTTCGTGGCGATGCCTTTGCCCAGCCCCGTGCCACCGCCCGTGACCAGCGCCACCTTGCCCTCGAAAGTGCCCGGGGGCAGCATGGTCTCCAGCACCGGGAACGACCGCACGCTCGCCGCACGCGTCTGCAGGCAGCGGCCGGCGCGGAAGAGCTTGGAGGAGGAAGCTGCGCGCGAGGTGAACATGCTTCGGGTCTTGATCTGGAAATGAGCGCCATGTTCAAGTTGGCGTCGGCTCACGTCGGGCGCACGTCGGAGCCTCGTTACTTCGTCTGTGTATGAGCATAGTAAATCCAAGTCTGCGTGTGCACGTCGTAGGTTTCAACATTGAAACAGCCAGCATGCACACGCTAGACTTGGTTGTTGTATTGGCTACCGCCACACTTGCTTTCCGCCGCTCCTTAACTGACATACGAACTCCACACAGACGAGGAAGCAAAATCCGTACTTAGACGCCCGCCCAACGGTCCGAAAGCAGCGCGGACGTACTGGTATGCTTCGAGTAAGTGCGGTTTCACTCGAATCGCATTCAGATGACTGACGCATACTGAACCAAGGTGTGGACCCTCAGTGCCGAAACAGCCACCATGGCGCATCCAGAGAGCCTATGCTTGGACGAATCGCCAAGTATCCAAGCTGCGGGTGCTGATTACGCCGGATTGGAGCGGTTGATCGCGGCAAAAGCGGGGCAGCTCGCATTCAGCCCTTTCACACATTCAAAGCACACCCATGCAGAAAGAAGCCACGCACGCGCACAGCTCAGTCGTCACTCCGAATCTTGCCGGCTTAGGCGCGACGAAGACCTCTCGCCGCAGAACTCCCCGCGTCGTGCACGCCGCCGCCGCCGCCGCCGCCGCCTGCTGCTGCCTGCTGCCGCCCGCGCCCACGCGCACTCCCAGCGCTTTGCAACGCCACCTTCGCCGCCTCCGTAGGCGCCCCAGAACCCACACAACCTCCGACTCAGCAACTCGCTAGTGAGCCATCATGCTGAAGGAGCAAGACGCCATGATCGAGCTCATCCGCGAGTGGATCATGTCGCCCTTGGACGAGACCGCCGAACTACGCGTATCTGTTCTAGAGGTCTTCCGCGTCATGGGCGAGCTCATTGCCGAGCACGTGCGTCAGCCAGAGCGCAGTCGCCTCAAGAAGTACCTCCCGCGTGTGAATCGCATCTTCTTGCCGCTGGACTTGACACGCGCCGCGCTCGAGTACGACGCGAGTAAGCACTTCCTGGCGCGTCAGCGCGTGCCGCCCACCTTTAAAGAGGTGCGTCACGTGCTCAACTTGGCCACAGTAAACGCCATCGCTGGCAAGCTCAAGCTCGTGACCTTCGACGCCGATGACACCATCTACGAAGACGGCGGTACCATCAGCAAGACGTCGCGTATGGTGCAGATCATTGTGGGCCTGCTACAGCGCGGTGTTGTGGTGTCCTTGGTCACAGCCGCGGGGTATCCAGGCAAGCCGGAGCGCTACGAGCAACGTCTGCGTGGCATTCTGGACGCGCTGGAGCCACTTACCAAGGAGGAACGTGCACGCTTCCTCGTGATGGGCGGCGAATGCAATTATCTACTGGAGACACACACGGACAAGGACACGGGCGTGGTGTCACTACGTGAGATTGAAGGCGCTAAATGGAAAGACGGTCGTGGCGAGCGCTGGCCAGAACAAGAGGTGTCGGCGCTACTAGATGCTGCCGCCAAGGTACTGCAGGACATGACGGAGAAACTGCATCTGCCAGCGCAGATCTTGCGGAAAGAGCGTGCGATCGGCATCATCAACATGTCGAACAAGCGGTTGCTGTACGAGAACCTGGAGGAGATCAGTCTCACGCTGCAGCACGAGTTGCGTGGGTTTAACGTGCCCTTCTGCGCCTTTAACGGCGGCAATGACGTGTGGGTGGACGTGGGGAACAAGGCACTGGGCATTCAGGCCCTACAGAAGTACGTCTTCCGCTTCTTGCCCGAGGGAATGCAGAGCGAGACGCTGCGCAACATTCAGGGCAAGGAGTGTCTGCACGTGGGCGACCGCTTCACCAGCACGGGCAACGACACACGCTCCCGAGACGCCGCCACCACCATTTGGGTCTCAGACCCGCAGGAGACTGTCCATATCATGAAGAAGCTGCTGACCGCCATCGACACCGTGCGCGACCAGAAGAAGGAGCGTAAGGACAAGCAGGTGCTGACGCCACTGTCTGGCGACGACGACAGCGACGTCACGGCCAGCACCACGGGTGACGAGGCTGCGTCGACGGAGACAGCAGAGGTGACGAGCGATGGAGAGGGCAGCTCCAGCTCCAGTGATGAACGTGAAGCCACGGTGACTGCAGCTATCGAAGCCGCGACGTCAGCCACACTGGCCAACTGAGTCTCAAGTCCTCACTAGCAGACAGCCATGTCATTGTCAGGTCAGGACTGTACAAGGTACTAATTAACAACTCAAATGTGTGCTACAGCTCCGCCACCGCCTCAACCTCAACTGGATAGCAGTGTCGTGGGTGGTCTTGACTCGCTCAGGTCAGTCTCAGCCTCAGATGTGGGTGTGTGCGTCTTGGTCGTGATCTCCAGCGCTCGCTCCGCCTCCAGTTCGCCTGCTATTCGGGTCCGTAACGGCGCGATCTCAGACGCCAGTGTCTGGTGTTCATGGCGCGCCACTTCCAGCAACAGCGACGCGTCATGCAGACGCTGGTCGCGTGCTCGCAAGAATCGGAAGAGCTGAGTGTAGTCCACATGCTCAGCCAGCAGCTCGTGCTGGGAGACACGTAGCAGTGCGAGTGCAACAGCGAAGGCCACGGATGATCCCTCCAGGAAGAGCACGTCCAAGAAGCGGAAGGTGGTCTCGCTGGGGAAGCTGGCACAGCCCATGGGCAACAGCCATTGCGTCACCAACAGCAGTCCCATGGGCGGCGCATGGAGCTGCTGGAAGTGATGGTAGAGCTTGGGGAGTCGCTGTTGTATCAGCATCTCCAGTACACCACCGTCCACCTGCAACCCCGTCATTCCTGGCGTGTAGTACGATGGGAATAGCTCTTCACACAGCACTGCCAGCAGCCAGAACACTCGTTCCAGCTCTTCCAACGGTAGATCAGCGTCCGACTCGGTACTCATGGAGCTCTGGGCTTGACACAGACACAGTAGGCGTCCCGCCACGAACGTCATGGACTGACAGTAGCCCAAAGCGTCGTTGTGAAGCGCGTAAGCCAACAGTACGCGCTCCAAGGCACGCTGGCCGGCCGGAGACGCCAGCCAGCACTGCTCGTGGCCCGCGAACGTACGCTGGAGATCTACGTGAATCTGTCTCTGAGCCGCGGCGAAGCGAGAGTTGCTCGTGGCGTCCTGCACGGTTTCGACTTCCGGGTCTTCCAGTCGTTGTAGTAGCCGCTGGAAGTAGTCGAAGGGATGGTTGGCTTGTAGGCAACGTGCACCGCTCAGTCGCGAGTAGAGTTCCGGCCGTCGTGACGCTGGGATGCCTCTCCACACCAGCTCCCGAATCTCTTCGTGTTGTGTACAGACGCTGGAGTCGTTCGTCTGAGTTTCTACCAGCAGCTGAGAACGACAGCGACACCACTGGCGCTCTTGCTGCATCTCCAGAGCTTCCGTCAGCAACTGGTAG
This sequence comes from Halophytophthora batemanensis, assembly GCA_023338225.1. Taxonomy (NCBI): domain Eukaryota; phylum Oomycota; class Peronosporomycetes; order Peronosporales; family Peronosporaceae; genus Halophytophthora; species Halophytophthora batemanensis. Next base: position 13,460 of record JAADYK010000337.1, read on the forward strand.
TACGTGTATGACCGCACGACACCTTGATCCGTCTGCACACGTAGCCATTCGCCATTGCAGAACTGGTTCTCCGGCGCGAAGACACGGAAACCCAATCGATCGACCGTTGGGAGTGCCTGAGGCGGCTGAGAAGTCCATGACGAACAGGAGCTGGAGGACGTCGGTGGACTCATACTGGAGACGCTACCGCAAGACGGAGGTGGCGTAGATAACAGCTCTTCGGCTGTAGATCCATACACCTCAGGTGCGTTTGGATGTGGCAACTCCGAGATGCCGTCGGCCAGGAACAATGTACGTATCAGCAGCAACCCGCCGTCCTTCTTGCTGTTCTGTGCGTTCGTCAGTGACAGCCACTGCATTTTTGCTGGAAGACCACGCACCAGCTCCACCAGCGACAGCGAGAGGCGACCCACGCAGCAAGACACACGCTGTTGCTTGGTCTCATGGTGGATGGCTACAGTGACATGTGTCTGTGCGACTGCCTCAGGCACTCGGAAGGTTGTACGTAGGGCAAAGCGAGGGTGACGCCATGGCTGAGGACTCCCAGACAGCACCATATCCTGCTGAAGTCTGGCCAGCGGTGTACGCACGCAGTAGATCTTCCTGATACGCTTGTCTGCCGCGTCTTCCGGTGCACAGGGCGTCTCCACGGAGATGACAGCGTAGTATTGACCCAACGCTGCGTCTTCACACGTTTCCCATCGGGGAGTGTGTGGCTCAGGCAGGTCTCGCGCCTCCAGCAGCTCCAAATGCAGATTCCCGATGAACGAGTCGGCCAATCCAGTCGGCGACGGTTCCTGTACCTTGCTGAAGAACCGCTGGAGGCTTGTGAGGCTGGCACGTCGGCTTCCAATACCTGCTGCCGTAGTGAAGGCGCCTGTGAGGTTCGGCACCGAATACCCACTGAAGCCGTTGCGGTTTCGAGCTCGCATGCGCACGAGGTACTCCGTATCACGCTCGAGATCGCAGAGCCAATGCTCACGCGCTTCTGGCTGCAGGAGGACCCCCAGTGGTTCCCAGTCCAGTAAGTAGGAGGACGCTTTGGAGGAAGCCAACTCGGATGTACGCACCGGCGTTCTTGGACTCCCAGGCGACGACGGCATGAGCAGTAGCATCGTGAGGAAGCCACTGGCGCGTGACAGACTCGCGGGCTTCTTGCACACTTCCAAATGGAAGTAGAGCGGCTGCAGCACCTCGTTGAGTCGAGCGTTCTGACTGGCAGGTTCTACGTGCCAAGCCACACCCAGTGTTGTAGCATCCGCGCCGATACAGCACAAGCCACAAGGAACGCTGGGCACACGAGCGGCATCCGCTAAGAACTGCGCGATTGCAGGCGACCGCGCAGCCGCCAGCTCCACGGCGTCCTTCCCCTCGTTTGTGCGTGCTGTGAGGCTCAATTCGAGTCGGGATGGAGCGTCCAGTACCAGCCACTCGCATACTCGGAGAGGGGCTCCCATAGCCGCGTAGTGTAGCACCGAGTAGCCATTGGCGTCCAGCGTACCCAGTGCCAGTTCCTCTCGACGTGGGTTCTCGGCACTCAGGAGCCATTGCAATACACGCAAGCGGCCATTGTATGCGGCGTAATGCAACACGTTCCGCCCACTCCACGAAGTGGCATGCAGTGGCAGTAGATATGGCGTTGCTGACGCCATCCCTGACGTCGCAGCGTCATCTGTAGCCGCTTCACTTGGTCGAGGAGCTCGCAAGCCAGCGCACCACTGCAACACGTCCAGTTTCCCGTGGATAGCAGCAAGATGCAGCACTCTCGAGCCATTGACATCTGCCACGCCAATACCTGTCGGGTCGTGGGTGAACAGCAGCTGGAGAAGTTCTAGCGCCGCGGATGACGCCGTTGCTTCGTGGAACGGCGTGCGGCCTTCTGGACATCGCACTGAAGGTGACGCGCCGTGGAAGAGCAGACATTTGGCTGTCTGTACGTTGCCACAGCGACACGCCTGGTGTAGTAGCGTCCGGCCGTTGGCGTCCACGACGCGCGCCACATCGATGCTGTCACCGCGTGATGTCTGTGCGTCCTCCACGTCGGAACTGTCCGTGTCGGAGCCTAGAGAAAGCCCGCGAGCTGTCAGCAGCTCAAAGAACGAGTCTTCTCCGTTCGCAATGGCTGTGAAGAGATCTCGCCAGCCTGTGGACCAAGTAGAAGAAGTGGAACATGTTGCAGCCTGGTCTGCTCCTGCTCTTGGACTCTCCAGCTTTGGCGAGAAGGCACGAACGATGGAGCCGCGACTAGGCGCAGCAGCCGACAGCTCCAAGTCTACGGCTGGGCGCTCTCGCGGCACAGACATAGAGAGCTGCGCTTGGAACACCACATTCCGCGCCATGCAGGACACGACAATCCGTCAGAAGCTGCGATGGTACGCTGCTGCTGTTCTACACAGCGACAGGAACCGGCACGCACCGCGTTCGAATCCTCACGCGACAGACGCTGCACCTGTCTGACGCGCAGCACTCAGTGGGCCGTATACGAGTCCTCAGAGCCTCGCGAAAGTGCACGTCGGCGTGCACGTCGGCGCGCAGGTCGGCGCTGCTCGTCCTCGACTCGAGATACGTCGCCTCGTCCGTGGCTTCGGAGCCCAGAGTCGTCGAATCGAAGCGGTATCGGATCGGGACAGGAGATGTACCCTACTGATTCGATTCGGTGGTAGTAGCAATGTGGCCCTTCCAGAGTTGATGACGGGCCTCGGGCGACTTTCGAGCCACCTCGTGCGGCGTAATCTGGTTTGTCACACCTGGATGTCGCACGAAGGTGGTCGAACTCTTGATTTTCACGCCGTCACTCGCTGCACTTCAGAATTGGATCAAGAATCGTCAAGCCAGGGAGCAGCATGCGTGAGGACGGCAAGGCAGCGACGCACATGCAGACGTTGGAGCACGCCTCGCACCTGGTGGTGATGCAGCACGGACTGCACGGCAGCGAGAAGGACTTTGCCATGTTCGAGCGCATTTTGCGCGAGCACCTGGGCGACGAGCGCGTGTACCTGCACATTGGCGAGAGTAATGCCGTGACCTTCTTCCAGACGTACGACGGCGTGGACCAGGGCGGCGAGCGCTTGGCCGACGAGATCCAGACACTCGCCAAGCGCATGCCCAGCCTGGCCAAGCTGTCGCTGATCGGCCACTCGCTGGGCGGACTCTATGCCCGTTACGCCATCGGCGTGCTCTTCGCACGCGGTTTCTTCACGAACGTCGAACCCATGGTGCGTGCTGGCACTGGAGTGCACACTATATGGGTAGCACACCCCTGTGCTAGCGTCTAACCGTCTGGCTTTGCTTGTGGCACAGAACTTTATCACACTAGCGACGCCACATCTGGGCGTCCGACGGCCTCGACGTGGCACGGCCAACTTCCTATACAACTCGCTGCTCCCCAACATGTTCAGCAGGTAAGACGGCGGTCATTCTACGACGAAGTGGTACCATTAATGCAGTACTGACGGCATTGATGCCCGTTGCTCGGAAATGACAGGACTGGCCAACAGCTCTCTCTTAATGATTCGTCGAGTGAGCTAACCCAGGCGCTGAGTGTCAAGTCCACCGTGTGTCTGGACAAGGAGTTTCACCCCGCGTGGGTCGAGATGGAGGGACTTCTCCTCGCCAGCTTCCAGACGCGTGACGACGGATATGCTGCCACAACGACAACGCCCGAGGAGCCATTCGAATCTTCCCACTGCGTCCTGAAAAATCGCTCGCTCCAGATCTTCCAGCACACAGACCACACCAACAACCCGGAGATCGAGATCGACCTCTTCCGAGCGGACGTGCAAGTGGTACTGCCCGAAGACCATTCCGAACCTCCGCAAGACGGGAAGAACAAAGGCGGCACCAGTTTTTACGCCAGTCTTCTGGGGTGGGGCAGCTCGAGCGCGAACGAGGACGCTTCCTCGTCCTCCGGATCGTCTTCTTCGGCCGACCGGTATGTGGACATTGAGATTCGATGGCCAGTGAGTCCTTCAGACCAGATAATGCCCCAGGAGAGCGGCGAAAAGAGCGGTGCCAACCTGTGCGTGCTGCGAATCCCCGAAGAAGACTTGGAGCATGAGTGGAAGTGGGTGGTGGCGCTCAGCAACGCCAGTTTCGGTCTTCGCTGCGTGACGGCAACCAAGAAGAGCGCCGGGGCTCCAGCTCCAGCTTCCACGCCACAGTTGGAGTCGCCACCGCTGCTGAGTGCGCTCACGCGGGGCCAGTTCATGCAGGCGCTGCAGCTGTTCAAGGCGCGGACGCTCTATTCCAACATCTTCTTCGACATGCAGGTGCCATACTCGTGCGCGGCTGTGCGTGCGTTCAACCCGTACCGTCTGGACGACAAGGCTAGTATGACGTCCCCAACGTACCGCCACCTCTCGCTCAGATCTGTGCGGAATGTGCGTCGGATTCGCGACACGGTGCCAGCCCAGATCAAGCGCTTGGCACTGGAGTACGTCATGTCCAAGCACGCCGTGCTGCCACCGCCGTCTCCGAGCTCTCCGGAACCAGCCGAGCAACCACAGAGCGACCCGGAAGACACCAGTCGCAGCAACGACCTCCCGCGGGTCTCTGGGCCGCCCAAGTCGGCGTCTGCTCCCCACAAGATTGACCAACTCACAGGTCCAATGCACCACGAAAGACGCCGGAAGACCGTGGGAAGTGCTCCGTCGAACGAATTGTCGAACAGCGGCGGAGCCTCTCGACCTGAGCCGTTCGTGGAGGGAGATGTGATCCTAGACCGACTGCAGAGCGCCTTCACGTCCGATCCGGAGAAGGACGAACTGCGCGGCATGCTACTATCGGTGCAAAGCGTGGGCTGGCGTCGGGTGGACGCGCTCTTTGGCAGCGTCATGGCACACGAACACATCATCGCCAAGCGCGCGAATTTGGACAAGCCCATGAACTCGGGCGTTGATGTCGTGCACCATGTCATGGACACCTTCCTGCTGTAATAGCGCGAGAAGGTTGTGCGTGGACGATTGACAATCTAATAGAAAAACGAATAGTTTGCATTGATGCTTTGGATCTGCGCGTCTACATGAGAGGTTCGTCTTCTATCCAGTCCACGCGTCCAAAGAGTAGTCCACTAGGCTCGTCGTGCCGAACCGTCTTGAGTCGGAAGCGACGTGTGCGCTGACTGTCGAGCACCAGTAACTCTTTCTGCGGAGCCTCGCCGTCAAAGTCAAACAGCCTTGATGATATGTCGGTGATGCGCAACAGCTCGCCTTCTGGGTAGCTGCCGGGCTCCAGCTCTTGCTGCTGCATCATGTCTACGATGGAAAGGTACCCGAGCAGCGCCACGACAGGAGCTTCTGTTCTCGACACGTTCTGAAGCGCTGCAAAGGCGGAGAGGCTCAGTAGTCGGAGGTCTCGCACCTCCATCGCCTTGTGACCCGTGGCCGGGTAGCGATCCATCTGGAACATGAGCGGGATCTCCTCAGGTAGCGTCTCCACCGCCTCCGCGATTTTCACCGGCCCCCAATCCGACGTCAGAGGTCCATGGCCATCAAGCGAACCCTGGTGTATCAGCAGACCGAAGGAGTGAAGCACGGCCAGTGGCCCAGACACGAACGCCACCAGTGCCAGCGGCAGGAACCCCAGGAGGAAGGACTTGTCGGCGCGCATGGCTCAGAGCTGCCAGCCTGGGCGTTAGCAGCGCAGTCAGGAACTGCCAGCAGTCCAGCGCTCCATGCTGGAGCAGCCACTGCACCGCGTGTAGCCATTCTCGGCGTCCCGTCTATCTGATCGGAAATGAGCACCGCTGATTGGCGGAGAGGTCCATCCCCCTGAGTCCCTCTCTTCCAGCATACAATATGCGTTACAGCGGTTTCTTCAACGTGAACAGATCTTTTCGACAGAGCAAAAAGCGAGCAGGAAGAAGCAGCAGGTGGTGGTGCCAACAGCCTGCGCGCCAGACGGAGGTGAGATCGCCGCACAGCCACAGCCAGTTCCAGCTCTATGTGGAAGCGCCTCTGCCGCGCATGCGTTTGGTGGGCGGCCTCTGCTGCGCTTGGCGCTGCCGTGCTAAGCGTCGTATTCGTCTTTTGGTTGTGGCTGCGTCGTGTTGCGTCTGTCTGGGATCATGGTGAGCAAAGAGACGGGAGTGGCGACGTACGGGGCTGCGCAGGAAGCCGCGCACGAAGCGATGCAAATGGCGTCCGCGTTCCCACAGAAGGCCAAGGAGGGGCTGTGCGCCATGATGTCGTGCTGTTTCCAGCCCGCCCGCGGCCCAGGCTCAGACGACGAGCACATGTACATGCTCCAGGGCCGCGGCCGCGGAAGCGACAAGCAGGACGCGACGGGAGACCAGAACGCCATCCTGGCGGGCTATCAGCAGCCGCCGCGCTGGCTGGACGACGCCTTCATGGAGGCCTGCGTGCTGTGCGGCGTGCAGTTCGACCTCCTGACTCGCAAGCATCACTGTCGCGGCTGCGGCCTGGTGTTCTGCGGCAAATGTGCGTCTCACTTTGACCGCGTGGCCAAGTTTGCGCTGATGGAGCCCGTGCGTCTGTGTCATAGCTGCGACGCCCAGGCGAAGATGGAGAACGTATTCTACGAGCAGCACCTGCCACTATTGGAGAGCGGCGAGGTCTTCAGTAAGTACGGCCTTCTGCGTAAACGCCTCGTGCATCTCAAGTTTGTGCGAGAGAAGAACCTTTTCCAGTACCAGAAGGTGGACCCAGAGACGCGTAGTTACGAAGGCGAGATCAAGGCCATCCCGCTGGACGCCATCGCGGAGGTACGCGAAGTGGAAGCCGGTCAGGACAATGCCGATCTGGGACTAATTCTCGTGACGGAGGACCAAGAGCATCGTCTGGACGCTCCGACGGCACTCAAGCGACAGCAATGGGTGGACGCAATCGAAAGTGCACGGGCGGTGCGCGGAGCCATGCTGGCTGCGGAGCGGGAGAAGCGTGCCAAGCAAGTGGAGCGCGAGAACGCCGAGATCAAGAAGATGTCGGAGCACCTGCAGAAGATGGAGGAGAGTCGCGCTTCCTTCCAGGAGGACCGCATGCGCCGCCGGGCCGAGAAGCGCGAGCAGCTACGCGCAAAGTACAACTTGGCCACTGCCGCGTCGTAAATATGAGCTTCGTGGCGGTGACGGGTGACGCCGGTCGAGTCGAGTCGTCGGGATCTACGTGCTTCAAGCTGCAATGCAACGGAGCGAGTGCGTATTGCATGCCACAGCAGATTTCTTCCAGCTTTTTCAGATTGCACTCCGTAGGATAGCGGCGAGCGTACGTGAGCATCAACTTCCTGCGCCCGCCTTTCAGAGTTCTAAGCAGAAATGCACTCATGCCCAACGCTGGGGCCTGGTAAGTGGCTTCGAGAGGACACAAGCTGCTTGGCCGCTTGACTTTCGCCTGCAATCCGAGAGGGCAGCGCTGGAAGCGGGGCATGGCCGTGTAGCTCATGTCAACAGCGGCAATGTACACCTGGAGAAAGTGGAGTACAGAAGGGAAGAGGTGATGGTCATCGAGCAAGAGGTTGGATTGGGTGGATATCCACTGCGTGGATGCAACGCAGGCCAAGTGCCTCCCTCCAGGACAACAAATGTCCCTGCAGTCGATGACCGCTCCATTGTTGTGCCTTCCTGGCTGACTCGCAGGCTGGCCCAATGTCTGTCTAACTACTAGAGCTTGGTCTTGGTCAGGCTCTTCTGCGTCGGGGTGTTGCTCGTGTCTCCAGGTTTCCCGCTGCCCAGCATATCAGCGACACCGGCAGGAGACGCGGGGGGCGCATCGATACGGGGTCGGAGGCCCAGACGGCGACGGAAGGCGTTGTTGCTCATGGCCGCCGTCTGTGCTGCGGCAGACCAGGAGGAGCCGAGCCAGTAGAAGAAGACGCCTTGCGGGAGCGTGGCCAGGAACGGCAGTGCCAGCAGACTGATGTACTGTCCTCCCTGCAGCAGGGTCGTCCAGAGCCCGCTCTTGTTGCGCACCGACAGCTCCAAGTTGCCGTAGGTGGACAAAGCCGCCAGCGTTGGGAGCACGTACGTGCTGTCCGTCTCGATCAGGTTCTTCCAGTACAGCAGCCCACCTACATCCATACCGGCAAAGTTACCCGAGCGCACCATATCGCGGGCACTGTAGGCCATGATGATGAACAGCGGCACATAAGCCACCGAGCCCAGCACCGTCTGCACCGGCCGCGTGTTGTATTTCTTCATCACCGCCTGCATGAGCCCCACATATCACCAGAAGTGAGTTCTTCGCTGCAGTGCATCATACTTCGAAGTAGCAGCACCAGTAGAGATGTGTGCACACTACCTTCAGGCCTTTCCGGCCAAGCAAGACGGCATCGATGTGGCCCTTGTGGTCTCCCTTGGGCTGCACATGGACCATCAGACCTATGTTAGTCCTCCAGTCGCTAGATACTACTACTATTCAATGCCAGCAATAGGCACCACAAGCATCCATACCACGAAAGTGCGGGCGTACTTGTACGCCGAGTGCAACTTCGCGAAGTCGGGCCTCGCCTGCATGAGTCTGCGCGGATGCACACAAGCACCACACGTCTAGAGATCAGCATACAATGGAGACTTTATCATGGACTCGCTGCACAAGTCGATCGTCCATCGGTGGCTTTAGTTCAGAATGCAAAACCGCACCTCTGCATCGCCTTGAGTTGGTACACATACAGCGGGAAGACGACGGCGCGCAGTGTGATTCCAGACACCTTGCACATAGCAGCCATACCGCCCGCCGCGATTAGTTAGCAGCCTAATTCCCGTGTGCATGCACGCGAGAGGTAGCCAGGTGTCCCCCCAACAACGAAGGCAAGAAGCATACCATGAGTGTGGCCCACCAGGGCAGTCCCGTGCTGGCGTGCACCGAGTCCAACAGCGTTTGTGCGGCCTGAACCACGGCCCAGGGCTCGCTACCGGAGCTGTTTCCCGTCACCGCCGCCGCTACGTCCGTCAGCTGGCCGTCCGCCATCGTAAGCTCCAGCGTGGGCGTCGCGGCGTCCCCCCCTGACGTGGAAAAGTGGCGCTGCTCCAGAGTGAACCCCGCGCTGACGGCGGGGATTGCGGCATGGAGGCCGCCAGGACCAGGACGCACACCCACCTGCACGCGTGTGAGCGGAGAGCAGCGGGAGCCCCGCCAAGCGCCTGCGTGTGCGCGTCGCAGTCCAGCGGCGGTCGCCGCGCGAGCTAGCTGCCGCACTTGGCCGCTCATGCCCGTTCGTCCAGCCTTGCGTCTGCGCTGCTTTGCTGCCCGTGATCCGCCTCGATGGAACCCAAAGTTACCCCGAGGTACCAAAGTACCGCTCGGGTGTTCCCAATCTACCACCGAGTTCCCACGAGTTGCCATCATTTTGTTGCACCTCGCCCTCGATTATTCGCCCACATCAATGCCAGAATTGGCCAATCACAGGTAAGATGGGATCTAGCCTATCAGCTGCTCGTGATACCAAAGAAGCCCCGAGTTGCCGCGTTGCCGCCATCGCAGCATCACCAGCAAGGTCTTTTCGTGCTCGCATTGCAGCCTGACACTCGACCGCGACGTGAACGCCGCGCGTAACATCTACCTGAAGAACGAAGACCTGGTCACTCGGGCTCCTAGAGTCCGGGTGGCCGGAGACGCCTACTCCGCGGTGTCAGGTGCGCGTGAGCTTGCTCACACACATCGACCCGAAACAGAAAACGGCATGCCTTCTAGGGCCAGGACGGTACTTGGGTATCTCATGGTAACTTAGGGATATATCGAGGCGTCGTGGCGCACAATACTTACATACTTACTTACTTACTTACATACTTACTTACTTACTGCAGGTCAAGACGGAAGTCACTGAATCCATGAGGGCCTCGTCGAATGTGTGACGTGTGCGGTTGATCAGACTTGAGATGCCGTCGTAGTCCTTCCGCCTGCGTCGCTAGCGTCGTTGTGATCCGTTCGAGTGTTGTTTCGTCGGTTTGCAGCTCTGACTGACGTCGGTGGAGGGAGCGTAAGTGCGTCGCAAAGAACCAGGCGATGGTTTGTGCCAGCGCGGTTCCTGTGGACGGAGGGCGGCCTCCGAAGACGGCTGTGCTGCGGATCTTCCAGGTCTCCAGCAGGAA
>JAADYK010000338.1:0-23345 GCA_023338225.1 Halophytophthora batemanensis
GCGGTGCGGCACGCGTACAACGAGCTGAAGACGTTCGGCCCGTCCGTCAACTCGAAGACCAACGTGTGCTACGCCATGGGGTGGAAGACGGAGCTCTGGGCTTCAAGCACGTGTCTGAACTTCCGTGCCGTGCGCTCCATCAACCCGAAGAAGAAGATGCGCGAGGTGGCAAATGCGTCGTGGGACATCATCACGTCTCCGGACAAGTTCAAGCGCATTTATCCGGACGTGAAGCAGTTCCGTATCCTACAGAAGGTGACGGACGACATTGTGGTGGTGCACCGTATCGCGTCCGTGGCCTCGGACATGTCGGACCGTGAGTTCATCTCGGTGGCCTTCCGTTTTTGCGACGACAATGACTACTACATCGGCATCAAGTCCATCTCAGTGCAGACAGAGTGTGCCGAGAACTGCATCCGTGGTGAGGAGTGCCAGGGCTGGATGTTCATCGGCGGAGACAACGAACAGTCGGAGTGGAAGGCGCACTTCTTGGGCTACTACGACGTCAAGGGCGAGAAGGACGACAAGGTTCTGAACCAACTGGCGAACGAGGCCATGTTCGGTATGCTGCGCTGGGAGAGCGAGGCCATGCACCCGCTGAGCGTCTAGGCTGATTGTGGTGGGTGGAGGCCATTCCGCTCGATCCAAGGCTGGGCGGTCGCAGACGAGGAAGGTCGATTCCTCCCATGGAAGTGCTTTTAATGCGTCGCGAGGTGTTGGACGTGGCAAGCAGGGAACGTGACGGGAGTTGACTGGAAGGAGTATTGAGTGAAGATGTGAACTGTGGGGTCCAGCCAAGGGAGGGAGCGAGAAATACCGAAGAAAAATGAATACATGTGCATTTGTCCTTTAGCTGGCGAGCAGAGCAGATCGGAAGCTCCGCTGATCGCGGGGGCCACGTGACGGCTGCTGGCGAAGCGGACAGAGAGCCTGGAAGAGTTCGGGCGCTGGCCAGACATCACTGGCCACCACTGGCCACCACTGGCGCGAATGAAAGCCTGTCCTATCCTGTCCTATCCTGTCCAGTCGACTGGTCGAATCTGAGCGGGCCAGACTCAGATTCGTCTACCACTTTCGAGTCCAAGCGGAAATGGCGCAGGCTTGCTTGCTCACTTGGCCGCGGCAGCGCAAACCAAACTTGGGTTACCAACGAGCTGTCTTAGAAGACACAGCGTTTTTGCTTCGGGTCGATGTGTGTGAGCGAGCTCGCACGCAACTGACAACTGCGAAGTAGGCGTCTCCGGCCACCCGGACTCCAGGAGCCCGAGTGAGCAGGTGCTGTTTCTTCAGGTGAATGTTGCGCGCGGCGTTCGCGTCGCGGTCGAGCGTCAGGCTGTAGTGCGAGCACGAGAAAGCCTCCTCGCTGGTGATGCCGCGGTTGGCTCTCCCGCAGCACGGCATGTCTTCGTCGCGTAGTGCTCTTCACACTGGAACCACGACTTGTCCTTGATTCGCCTAGAGCGAGCGGAAGATTCGCGGGTTTGAGCTGCCACAGTGGAGCGTGTTGCATCCAAGACTGGGTGGTCATGGTACCATGAGTATCTGCACTGTGTGAAGAACTGTCGTCAGATGCATGTACTCAATTGGTGAGGAAACGCGAGGGCTCCTTGCCACGCGGAGTAAGGCTACCTTCGCCTCGCTCTGGAAAGGAGAAGAGTGCGGCGTCGATGTGACGGCGATGGTGACAGCCACCGCCACACATCTGCTGCAGGCTTGCTGACAGAACCCTTTCTGTCTTTGAGAGGCAGCGTGGCCAGCACCATAGCCCGCTCTTTTTCGCACGCTGCCACGACCGCTTCCCAGTCTCGTGGCTGCAGCAAGCTGCCCGAGTAGACAGGAACAGAGAGCCCAGCAGGAAGAAGTGCAGAAGCCATGCCATCGCCGCCTCGCCCGTAGAGCGGGAGTAGAGGCACACGGAACAAACCCGCAGTCTGGAGCCTAGGGTTGGAAGGCAAACAAAAACCAATGAATACATTTAAGAGCTGGAGTGGGGTCTCTTGCCAACTCTGTTGGACATTCTCCGATCTGAAGGCAACCTGCTCCGAAGCAGTGCGAGTTGGCTGATGGTGGCGACTCATCTCGTCTTCTTCAGGATCATCTCGTGTGCGTTGGCTTGCACTATAGCATTGCCGCACCACGCCACGCCACGCCGCGACTCCGCGCCACTATTTCCTGCCACATGTGCGACCAAAGCAAGGCAGCTCCAGGCCGCCGCCGAAGTTTTGACGGCGAATTTCCGAGGAGCGCTTGGTATATCGCAACGGACTGCCTTAATGCTGCTATCCCGCAGCTCACAACTCTCGGGCCCATCATATTCGTTTGCCGCGGCATAAGAACCCCTGTCTTGCTCCCGGCACAGACGCTCGGCTGCCCCTGAGACCATTAAGCCACGCTGAAGCACCAAACCATTCGCAAAGTGGAGTACCGGCAAATGTGGTGTGTCCGCGTTTCACTGTCGCCGGCACTGGTGTAGCTGCCTCCGTCCACGCAGATATCGCGACCCGATTCGGTGGCAATTCACTCGTTGCCGCCAGCAAAGCGAGCCAGCCACGTTCATCGTCATGAGATGCACCACATGGGACAATCCACATGCTGTCTTCTTACACGTCGTTTGCGCTGTCCGCCACTTCATCCGCCAAGCCCTCCTCTCGCCAGTTGTTTGTCACTACTTGTATCATTTCCCTGGTGGTGCCCTCGATGCGAACCCAAGGTGGCCACTGTTTATTAGCAACGTCAAGCAGGAACAGAGCGAAACGCGGACAGCACTGCAGCAGATGCTTGGCGCGGATTGCGCAACCGGAGTGTCTTACCTGCTTCCCACAGTAAAGCAATCCTGCTCGGTAATCTGTTGGGGTGGGGGCCTCCCGAAAGCCATCGCCAAACCGGAGAGGGTCGACGCCCGGGCTCTCCTGGTCTAACGTCATTTCACATGGATGTCTCGCGCGCTTCGCGTCGGGTATCGTCGCATCGCCGGGCCAGTTGAGGCTAACGCACGTTTTCCGGGACAGGGATGCCAGCGCCACGTAGACGCGCCTGACAACCTCTTTCTGTGGTCCCCTCCGTGAGGACCACAAGCCGGACGTGGCACTCCAAGGCAGCACGGAGCTTCTCGAGGTCGCGATGAAGTGCGCGGTGCCAGTGCCTACGTGTGACGAACCACCTCGAGGAGCTACTACGGCAGCACTGCGGACATCCGCGAAGGCAGGCGAGGGACGTCTAGAAGATATGACCATCAGGCAACGCACTGCCACCGTGCCCATCGGTGAGTCCCAGCCTGGCGATACAAGAGTGCACTCGCAGTGCTCGAGCTCGGTGCGAATGGCATCGAGGTCACTCATCGCTTCTTCTTCTTCTTCTTCTTCTTACTCCGTGTGCTAACTCGCCATCAGCAATTAAACGCATCAAATGGTGAGTCATGGGCTGAGTCATCTTTCATTTCTCGGGAGGGGGGTCTAGGTGCAGAAGTCATACAGCGTCTGCGGACGGAGATCATTCGCCACGACAAAGAGCTCTCGCCAAACTAAGCTGCAGTGCTCTCGCTTCTCGAAGTGCACACTTGGGTTCCGCGCGCAAGGCACGGTGACCTGCACCCACTGCCACAAACACGTCCCAGTGAACGGCGATGTCGGCCGCGTCAATAGCCATTTGTCTCTGTGCTGCCTATGGAAGAGCCCACGCCCATGGCATGCCGCGCACGCCTGGCCCGAGACGAATCGCCCCACACTTTGGTTTGCTGTGGCCCATGACCTGATTCACGATACTTTCCTACTCCATACCCGCTGTGGATATATAGCGTCTCCCGCATCGCCCTGCGTCAAAATGGCCCCACGTCCCATACAGCCAGCAACAGCTCCTCCACGGTCCGAATGACCATGCAGCTCACTCGCTCCACGTTTGCACGTTATGTTGAAATGCTTGCTCCTTCCTCCTGAGCGCACGCCGCACGCCATTCACTTCCAGACAACACGCAGCCGAAGCCGAACAAGGCCAACACGGACGAGATCTGCGTGAAGCCCGGCGCGCATGGGCCCCACAGCGAACGCCGCGAGTGGCTGCAAGTCCTGTGGCCACTGCCGCTCTGCCAAGCAAGCACGCTGGCGTTGGACAGCATCGACCTATACTTACTTGGCTTCACAAAGGGTATCGCCAGGTGCGTCTCGTAAACTTTTCACGTGATACATGTACACTTCACCTACACAAAGGTACTAGTGTAGCCACGCCTCTTCATGCCTCCATGAGCCGCGCGGCACCCAAGCAGCCTAATGGGCGACTGGGTATCGTGCTACCCGCGGAGCCCACGCTGCCCCCTATTCGCACGCCGCAGCCAGCGATCCGCCACCACCCGCACCTGCAGCAGCAACGCGAGGAGCTGGCGCAGCTGCAGCGGCAGTTCGTACAGCGCCTGCGCGTCCACAAGGAGCTGCACGGCTTCGAGGGGCTGGCGCGACATTTCGAAAACGCCGACGGTAGCTCAGGCGACGAAGGCGACAGTGAAAGCGACAATGGTGAGGACGAGGAGGACGACTGCTTTGTGGGGCTCAAGCGCGTTATTCGGCACGGTCAAACTAACGCGCCCATGGCCAGCCAATTCCTGCGGCATCTGGTGGGAAAAGTGGAGACGTTAGTGCAGCAGAAGCTGCGGGAAGAGCTGGGCATGGGGAGACCAGAGCCTAGTTGCATGCGTTCTGCCGTATACGCGCCAGAGGATCCGAGTCTGAGTGCTTTGGGAAGAGAAACGGCTTCTATCACCGACGTAACAGGCGCTGACGCCGCCGAAAGCACTGAAGCCGACAAGCAAGAGCTTTCGCGTGTGCCATATCGTGGTAAAGCCACAACGAATGGAGCGGTGGTGCCAGGAGACGGCATTCCGAAGCGCAATACGTTCCGAACGACGCTACGCAGTCGCGCTTTCCCGCCCACGCGTGTGGCGTCAAGCGAGCGTATTGCCGCCGTCGCGTCCTCGCCGCTGGACTTCACTCGGCAAGGCGTGGCTGCATACGTGGCTGAACTAAATGAAGAGCAGTCTAGCAGGCGGCGCAACAGCGCTAGCAATGCCTCAGACAACCAGTGGGTCGAGGTGATCTTCCCGAGAAGCAAGCCAAGTCTCAGCCGTCCCGAGATCGATGCCTTCACGCAATGGGCCCAACAGAAGCTCACAGCAACCACAGAGGATGGAGCGGAGACGACCACGTTCGCTGATGCTAAAGCACGCTTCGCCGATCAGCTACAACTGCGGGAACTAGTCTGCTATGAGCTGGCACGGCTCGTGTTCGACAAGTGTCCCACCACCGCGCGGTTCCTGCATGGACTCTTCGTAGAACTCACGGATATAGCGGGGCTCACGGTGGCCAACGCTGAGCGAGACGCTGAGGTCGTGCAGCAGCGGCAAAAGAACGTACAGCTGGAGTTAAGACGACTGACCAGCAGGCGCGTGGGTGTCGAGCGCTCCCTGGCAGCGCTGCAGGAGACGCTGCGTCGTCGACAGCGCCATTTGCTCAACGAGCGCGAGCGGATCATCCACAAGCGAAAGAAGCTGAACCTGTTGTTAGGCGCGGTAAGCCACCTAAGCTTCACTGCGCTATCTACTCTACGCTTGGTGCAAGCACCACGACAAGTGGCGGTGCTGGGTCTCACTAAGTGCGCTCAATGCTCTTGTGCGTGCAGGACCAATCGTTGATTCGTGCCGTCATCGGTGTGCTGCAGCATGGCCTAGGTATTGCCAATGAGGCGCTGCACTCTTCGCATCGAGCTGAGGGTTCGACTGGGATTCAGTCGAAGAAGTTCACAGTTATGGACGAGCTGGTACAGTTGGTGAGCACCAAATACGCCGAGTTGACCCCTGTAGTACGTGTTAGTGCGCAGTGGAGAGATGCCGCACGTGGGGGAGGTGCGCAAGATGAAGACACCCCAGAGCGCGAGTCGGTCGTGGTGATGGAGAAGAACGAGATGGTGATTGCGGTCGAGGAGTTCAAGTGTACACTCGGCCGCTTGTCTCGACTGCTGGCAAGCAAAAGCCCCGACAGCAATGTCGGCTGGAACGCACAAGAGCTTTGGGACATGGCACTGTTCATCCCCACTCCCGAAGACGTCCAGGATCTGGAGCACCACGTACAGCGTCTGTGTCTCCACGTGGAAGCTTCCATTCTGGCCAGACGGGATTTTCTAATCCAGCCTGATGCACATGCCAGTGTGGCGGTCCAGACCGACATCAGCGCATGCGTGCCTGTCTTCAGGCCTGGCATTCGACTTCGAGCCACTCAAGCACAACGAGATGGCTTTGAAGCGGGTACAAAGGCGCTCTCTACTCCTGAATCAGGTACGGAGATCATGGTGTCGATCAACTACACCCGAAGTCAAATTCGAGCCAACGGGAAGCATGTAAGTGCTGGGGAACAGCCGACACCGCGACTCAATCTGCTGGCAGAGACGCACCAAGAGCTACTGGCCAAGTTCCTACCACCGGGTCTACGTCCGTTCATCCACTCCATCCCGATCGACTACCAGCCGCACCAACTTTCTCTTAGTGTGGTGCACGGCGTCATCTCCTTTGTACTGAACGAGATGTGGCTGCTCGTCCAGGCCGAGCACGAGCGCGCCGCTAGGCCGTTCGCCGCCACGACCACAGCACGACTACAGGTGCGTGTGGTCAGTGCACACGAGTACCTCTATCGCATCTTCCTGCTTCACTTTCGCGTGCCATCCTTCGTAGTCTGCCGCTTGCTAGACTTTCTCATCAGTGTTAGTCGACTGGACACCCAGAGCTGCAAGGTTCGGATGTTCTGCCGCTTGCTGGATTTGCCGGGTGTCGATGCGCTGCCCGCCGGAGCGTTTTGGTTCCTACTGAAGGCCACAAACACTTTGCAACGGGCTTGTGGTGGATCGGGGAACTATTTCCTACTGGATGCCAGCGGCGAGAATGAATTCGTGCCTCAAACCAGCGCGTGGGAAGCCATCAGTCAGCTCTTCCAAGGCGTCTCGGCTGAAGTGACGAAGCGATTGAGACTGCGACTTTCGAACCTCGTGACGGTGTACGGCACAATCTGGTTGCCGCTCTACAAGATCCTCGAGATGATTCTGGAGGAATGGAAAGTAGAGCAAGCTGCGTTACGCTTGGAAGTGGAGGACAAAGTCCGTTCGAGTTGTCTGCAGTCCGGCAGCAACTCTGGCACCTCTGAAGCTGTCGAAGGCGAGCCAACCAGACTTCCCAATCTCGCTAAGTTCATGAGCGTGTTCGGGAATCTGAACCTTCGAGTTCATCGCTTGGAGGCTGCCCACGCGTATCGACAGCTTGTGCTTGAGTGCAAGAGCGACCAGCTGAAAGAGCGTGATAGTTTCACAAGAAGAGAATTTGACCCGGAGATCTTTCTCCAGCGGTGGGTCCAAGTGGTACTAAATGCCGTGAACCAAGCGCGATATCAGCAATTCCAACCCCTTGCGCCTTCGCACACGCAGCAGCAGACTGGCAACAACAGCAGCAACGGCCAGAATGTCGTTATGGGGAATGGTGGGATGCATCTAGGTCCTCCTTCGGAAGCGCTACTCTTGGCGAATCAGCAGCTGTCCTTCCGCTTCCTCAAAGCGACATGGGAACAAACCAAGGCCGACATAATCCGCTGGCTGGATGCCGAATTCCACGACATGGGGTTGCAAGTGCGGCTGGTGGAACAAATGGACCAAATCTTGGACACTGGGGAATCCTCTGACTTCCAGGAAGGCTGGAGTCGCTTCCAGCAACTCATCCAGATTGTTTCCATTGGGAAAATCTAAAGCGAGACGGCATTGCTAGCTGCTAGAAAGATATGTTGAAAAGTGCTGAGGACTATTGCAAGGGTCTAGAAGCGGCGTAAGACCGCGGCGAACGAGGGGAGCTGGGACGACCGTCGTCCAGCGTGGGTACGACCTCGGTCTTGTAGGATGCACTTACACCACCGAATGCGTTGTGCAGTCCCTGCTTGTAGTGCTTTTCAACGCGTTTCTCAAGGACGAAGGCCAGCTGTGGAGACAGATCAGTGTATCGTGTCTGATAGATCCGACGTTGGATCACAGGACTTGTGACTGTCGTGCAGTACTTGTCCAGGATGGAGTCGTACGCTGGGATCTGCGAGTCGTGGGGTTTGGTCGCGACCCAGTTGCGCTCTCGGTCCAGCATACCGGGTCTCGGTTGTGGCACCAACTTTCGTCCTGGAGCGGGAGCACCAGACGCGTGTGGATCGCCGTACGCCTGACGAACAGAGAGAGGACGCTTGGAGACACCACGCGCACTGGAAGGCTCTGCGAAAATGGCCGGTGGCACGAATGGCTCGTACTTGTTCACGTCTTCCCCGTGGCGAAACATGTTGAGGAAGAGCCAGTCGCGTTTGAGCTTGTCCTTGGGTAAGTCGAAGCGCAGGTTGGCAGGGGTTTTCACAGGCATGAGCGATCGGCGCTTGTGGTCATTGGCAGTCGTCCCAGGGGCCTTTGCTACACGTTTCTGCTTCGGAACGGGCTCCTTGCGAGGTAGAACGGGGTAATAGTCTTCTGGTAGACAGATATCTGGTCGAGGTTTTGCTGAAGACCGTGGAGAAGACACTTGGGCCCTCGCTCGCGGTGATTTCTTCATCTCAGTTGGTTCAGTGTCCGTCGCGGAAGCACTATGGACCATGGACTTGTCGATTAGTGACTGCTGCTCATGTGAATGTGGCTGGCTGGTAAAGGTTGTCTTGGTGGGTAGTGCAGAAGTCGGTGAAGCGACTTCTTTGACCGCCTTTTCTCGCAACCCGTGTGGCCGTTCACGTGATGCAGAGTTTGATGATACGGGAGGAGGCTTGGGTCGGTTGGGAGCTGGACGCGATGGCTTTAATGAGAACGAATCACTGGAATCGGGGGCATCCTTCAATGGCCGGCTGCGGTGCGACGGACGAGAAGGTGGTCTCGGCTGCTCGCTCACCCGCGAGACCGCCTGTTTGTCCGTCCGGCGTGCTTGAGCTTGCTGTGTCTTCACGACTCGCCTTGATGGCATAGAACTAGCAGGCTTTTGTGGTGAAGCGGAGACCACCGGGGGTTGCTGATCAACAGGGTTGTTCGCCATTTTAAGATCCTTGGAAGCCCTTGGCTCACCGGCTGCTGCGCTTTCGAGATTTTCTTCTTGCACGACGGGCGCGTTGGGTATACCCGTGTTGATGGAGTGCTGACCTTCAGGCGTATCTTTGAGAGACGTTACAGGTTTTGCCGGCTCTGCTTGCGATCCACTTGCCACTTCAACACCCGGGTTATCCGAAGACAAGCTGCCCTCTTCAGTAGAGGTGACCACGATAGACAGGCTGACCATACCTGACAACTTGCCGTCCTCTCCTTTCACACCCTCCTGGTCATCCTCGTCGAAATCGCTTCCTGCGTAGTGATGGAGCTCCGAATCTTGGTTTGAGCTTCCACCATCGTCATCAGCAAACTCGTCTTCGTATTGAAGACTGCTTTCCACCTCGTGAGCCTGTGCTTCACTGTCCACCTCCTTCTCAGACTGAACTACAACATCGGTGCTTGCTTCCGAAGATACTGGAGTTTCTAGTACGCCTGGAGTTTCCGGTACCTCCGGAGCCACCTTTTGGTTGATAGCAGTATCTGCATTTTCAGTCAAATCCCGATTGGATTTCAGTAGTGTGTGCGCTTCCTGCAACAGCGCCTCCGTCTCTCCCTTGTTCTCCTCAGCAAAGTCTTCGATATCGAAGTCGCTAGTGTACTCGACACCCTTGTGGGCAGTCGCTTCCATTCCCTCCAGGAACTCGTCGTGCTCGTCATCGAAAGCGCCTTCCAGGTCATCCAAATACCCTTTTCCACTGACTCCCGATTCCTCAGAATTCTCGACCTTCACACTCTCGGTCGGTAGTTCATTGACCACAGTAGCTTCAGTGGTGACAGCATTTTCACCGGGAGTAGCAGTGCCAGCAGCACCAGCGCTAATTCCGCTGGAGGCAGCAGGCACGTCGGTCTCAGCACAGCCGTCGCTTGTAGTGGGGAGCACACCCCGCGTGCTACTGTGCTGACTGGCACGACCAGTATCGCTGCCGTCATCTTCTTCCTCATCGTCATCACTGTAGTCGTCCTCGTCTTCTAGGTCACCAGAATCCGGCGATATATCGTTATCTACATTCATCGCTACCTCATCGGCATGCACCTCGTCCACACGGGGGAGTACGCTCGAATACCGCTCCGAGTATGCTCTGCGCACGGGCACAGGCTCCATCTCACGTTCTGTGCCTTGGAAAGACGCAGATCGCTCGCGTACTTTGCCTGGTGCTTGTATCGTCCAGTCTGGAGATGTCTCCGCATCTTCTCTTTCCTCTAGCGAGTCGGCATCAGCCTCAGGTAGGACCACTGATAACCGCTCCTTCACAATGGAGAGTTGTAGCGCAGAACGCCCCGGCCGAGTGAGCATCTCAGGTGACAAATCACGGGGCATGGTATCCTGCCACTTGCTGCTGGGTGGTGCACTTGACACATGCCTCAAACTGCCGCTACGGCGGACGTCGTGGGGCAGCGAAGGCTCCTCTGTGAGATTGCCTCGGGCTGACATGCTGGGCAGACTGGACCTGCGTCGAGCCGCACTGTCGCTCACGCTATCGCCTTTAGTCTTCTTGTCGTTCAGCAGCGGCAGTGAGGGCACCAACTTGCCCTCTAAACCCTCTTTCTCACCCTCCTCGTCTTCTTCTTGGCTATCTGAGGCCTCGGACTCCACAGCACTCTCCGGTTCTGGGTGACGAGACGCAGAATCAACTGCAGTAACAGTCAGCAGCTCCTCGCCCACCTCGACGCCAGCAGCCGCGACGCTGGGATGCTGGCTCGTGCTGGGCGGTTCTACCGCAGGAAGCGAGGCAGCAGAGATCGCGACGGCGTCCTCCTCTTCTTCAAACTCCGCGTCATATTGCTCGGCAGCTTCGTCCTCTGCGTCCGGCAGCTCCGTGGCACTCACCTCGGCATCTGTAGCTCCACTGGCGCTGTCCGGCGCCCCATTCGGCACTGGTGGTTGCTCTGATGCTCCACGATGCGCTGCTTCCGCGTGGTGCTCTTCATGGGTCTCTTCGCCCGCCTCGGAGCCGAAGTCGTCGTCAGAGTAGCTCCCGTCCTGAGGTGAGTTTGCGCCGCTCGCGTCCTATTTCTCCCCAGCGAAACACGCAAGCGGTTGGGCGTGCATAGCACGCCAGAAAATGATGTCATCGCCTTGAACACGCGCGACGGGCTTGCAGGGCCCGATCTTTGTACCCACACGCAGCGCCACTCACCTCTGCCATGCCTTCGCCGCTGCGCTAGCTGCGTCGTGCTCGCACGCTCGCGTAGCTGCGTACGCCGCTCGGTCTTCGCTGCAGTCGACCAAGCCAGCACCCCAAGCATGAAGCCATTTCACTCGAAATAGCGGAGGTGAAACCGGCGTGCCATCCCTTAGTGAATCCAAGTCAAAGGTGGCGCAAGCAGTGACGCTTGGGCGCCCACACATATCAGTCTGTTCCTTTTTTTTTCGCTTGCGTTTTCTCCCATCGACACCTTTCAGCCAATCCGCAGTGGCTGGCGGACGGTATCCGCCAATCAAAGAGCAGAGAAGATCACAAGATCCTGGCGCCATTTGGGTGGGCCCTCGACTCAGTTGACCACTTCCAGATTCGCCCGCAGAGCAAGAAGCAGGCGGTGGCAGGTTCGCAGAGAAAGCAGTGGCAATGACGACGCAAGTGACGGCCAGCTGCTTCCAAGAAGACGAGTTCGCGCCGCTGCGTGTGCTGGTGCTGCCACACGCGGGTGGCGCCTCGCGCGCGCATGCGCTGGAGTGGGGCAAGAGTTTCCGCGCTGCTGGGTTGGCCGTCGAGCTCTGGGGTGTGGACTGGGCCTGGACGACGGACACGGAGGCTGCGGAGGACGAGGGCAAGCGCTCGCTGGAGCTCATGGCCGAGATCTGCGCACAGCTGAGTGGCGGCTTCTTCGGCAAGCCGTACGTGGTGGTGGGCCACAGTTTGGGTGCGTTGGTGGCGTTGGCGCTCACGCATTTTTTGGAGACGCTGGGCTTCTCCACGCCGCGCCACATGTTCTTGTCTGGCGCGGCGGGGCCAGCACACTGGGCCACGTACGACGACGCAAAGGTTCTGCAGCAAGACGATGAATTGCTCAAGTTAGTAGAAGAGTGGGGAGGGACCGACCCGGAGCTGCTGGCCGTGGCGGACCAGCGCCAGTCGCTGCTTACGCGCCTTCGTGCCGATCTACGGCTGCACAATAGCGTCGTGACGTGGTACCACCAGCTGCCAGAGGTGCGCGTGCACGCTGATGTGACCGTGTTCGGCGGCTCGGAGGATGCCAGCGCGCCGGTCGACACGCTCTCCGACTGGCAGAGTGTGTGTGCGACGGCCAAGAGTGAAAGCGCCTTCGAGGTGAAGGTCTTCCCGGGCGGCCACTTCTACCTCACCAGTGCAGCCAGCCAGGAAGCGTTTATCAAGAGCTTCGTTGCCAACCTGGAGGCTGTCACGGCCGTCGTGCAGCTCGAGTCGCAGACGCTGGTGGATGAGCGCAACGCGACCACAGCGCCGTATCCATCAGAGCTCTGTCTGCACGATATGTTTGCTGAGGCTGTGAAGCGCACGCCGGACGCCACAGCGCTCTACTACGACGGCAAGACCATGAGTTTCCGTGAGCTGGACGAGCAGACGGAGCAACTGGCTGACTACCTCTTCTACATGGGGGTGCGACCCAACTCCATCTCGGGCATCTTCATGGAGCACTGTGCCGAGTTTGTGGTGGCTTACATCGCGGCTCTCAAGGCTGGAGGTGCCTACATGCCGCTAGAGATTGTCTACCCGCCGGAGCTGCTGGAGCGCGTCATGGAAGAAGCAAAACCCACCATTGTGCTGACCAAGAAGCGTTATCGTAGTCGACTGCCTGACTGGCAAGAAGCGTTGGAGCTGGATGCTGGTTGGTTCCAAACGCTTAAAGAACGCAAGATCCCAGTCATGCCTGCGAACCGCGCACGTACGCAGCCAGACGATCTGGCCTACGTGGTCATGTCTTCAGGCACCACTGGTGTCCCCAAGGGCATCTGCTGTCCGCATCGCGGGGCTGTACACTCGTACCACTGGCGCCTAACGCACTGTCCGTACGAGAGCGATGACCGCGTGGCTTGTCACGTCTTCTTTGTGTGGGAACTGCTGCGTCCGATGCTGGGTAACCGACCGCTGTATATCATTCCGGACGACAGTATCTATGACCCCGTGCGACTCGTGGCGTACATCGCCACACACTCTATCACGCGCATTTTATTCACGCCGTCGCTGCTGCAGTTGGTGCTGGACACGTGCACGCGTGAAGAGCTATTGGAGAAGCTGGGAACACTGCGTCTCGTGTGGCTTTGTGGCGAGGTGGTGACGCTGGAACTGCGGGACCGCTTCGTGAAGCTCTTCCCGGAGTGCCAACTGCAGAACCTCTACAGTGTCTCCGAGTGCCACGACGTGTCGGCTGTGGATCTGGCGCGCATGAGCAACTTTGACAACTCGCTGTCAGCCAAGTACGCCTCCTGCGGCCAAGTGATGCCCAATGTGAAGGCCTACGTGCTGGACGACAACCACAAGGCTGTGTCGGTGGGTGTCCCGGGCGAGCTCTTCATCGGTGGGCCTTGTCTCGCTGTTGGGTACCTTAACCGTCCGGAGCAGACAGCCCAGCGCTTCCTTAAGTCGGTTGTACCTGGAGAGACCGTCTACCGGACGGGAGATCGCGCGCGCTTTTTGCCTAATGGCCACCTCGAACTCATCGGACGCTGCGACTTTATGGTTAAGATCCGCGGTTACAGCGTGGTGTTGGGTGCTGTGGAGTCGGCCCTAGGCCAGCATCCGCTTGTGTCCACATCTGTGGTGCTTACGGAGGGCGAAGAAGGCCAGGACAAACGTCTGGTGGCTTATATCGTGCCGGAGGACTGGGAGAAGGTGCCTAGCGCCGCGAGTCTGCGGGAGTTCCTTAAGGAGAAGCTCCCGCACTACGCCATCCCGTCCGTGTTCGTGCAGCTGGACGCACTGCCGATCAACAGCGCTAGTGGCAAATTGGACCGCAAGAAGATGCCGTCCATCGAAGAAGCCACGCGACTGCGCAGTGAGTCCATGGACGCGACTGTGGACCCGACGAAGCTGCCGCAGACGGAGACAGAGAAGAAGCTGGCAGAAATCTGGGCGGAGCTCCTGCGCTTCGAGACGGGCAAGGTCTTGCAGCGCGAAACGAGCTTCTTTGACGTGGGGGGGCACAGTTTGCTGTCCACGAGGCTGGTGTCCAGCGTCCGCGATGCTTTTGGCGTGCATCTGACGCTGGCTGACATCCTCACGGCTCCGCAACTGTGCGCTATCGCCTCGCGGATCGACGCCATGATGCATGGTAAGAACCCAGACAGCCCCACCAAAACGGCGACCACGGAGAAAAAAGTGGTGCTCCCACTGGAAGCAGTCTTGGACGCGTCCATCTACCCTGCGGCTACCCGAAAAGCTGGCTACAGTCGCTACCGTGTGGAGATGGTGGGTCGTCCACCGCGCAGCATCTTGCTCACCGGAGCTACCGGCTTCCTTGGAATTCACTTGCTCCATGCACTGCTCAAGTACACGCAGACCGCAGTCTTCTGTCTGGTACGCGCGGTAGACGCCGACGCAGCCATGGAGCGCATTGTCAAGACGCTCCAGTCCTTCTCCCTCTACGATGAGCTGAAGAACTTCCACCTGGAAGACCGGGTAATCCCCATCCCCGGGAACCTCGCCCAGCCGTTGCTGGGACTGGATGGTGACACGTTCAAGATGCTGGCCATGGAAGTGGACGCCATCCTGCATAACGGCGCCGACGTGAATCTGGTCAAGCCGTACGCGGCTCTCAAGAGCGTCAACGTGCTGGGCACGCAGGAGGTGCTGCGCCTCGCAGTGACCAACGGCTTGTCCCGGACGCGTGTCAAACCCGTGCACTATATCTCCACGAATGGCGTGTTTCCGTCATCACTGCCCGACGCCAAATTCCTGGAAACGGCCGATCTGACAGAGCTCTCGGAGCAAATGGACAACGGCTATGCACAGAGCAAGTGGGTAGCCGAGCAGATGTGCCACGAGGCGGCGCACCGCGGTCTGCCTGTGTCTATCCTGCGTCCAGGCAACATGGCGCCCTCGTCGACGTCTGGCCAGTGGAACACGAGCGACTTCATGTATCTGCTGCTCAAGGGCTGCTGGAGTCTGGGTGCCGTGCCTTCGCGCTCCGATTGGTTCTTTGACATGACGCCGGTGGACTTTGCCGCGCGCGCCATCGTGCACTTTTCTGCGCAGCGGCCTGTGGAGGCGTTGGGTCAGACGCTGCACATTCAGAACGCTGCGTTGCCCGTGAAGAGTGACGCCTTCTTCCAGTACTTCACGGCAGCAGTGGCACCTTCCAAGACTCTCAAGTCGATGGAGTACACGGAGTGGAAGAAGCGACTGCACGAAGCGGCTGCGAAGGAGAACGCCCCAGTGGAGCTGCAGAAGCTGGCGGCGGGTATCGACGCCTTCGAGGTGTACTTCCAGAGCGACAAGGTGTTCGACAGCTCTATTGCCACGGAGTTCCTCGAGGCTGCGAAGCTTGAGTGCCCCAGCGTGAACCAGGAGCTGCTCAGCACGTACACGGGCAACTGGCAGTGAGCTCGAGTGAGTTGAGGCACGAAACGAGTAAGAAGAGCGTTCGTATCTCTGTGTGGCATTGACTGCGGATGTGAAGATGGCCAAGGAATAGAAAGCGCGCTTGATAAGTGAAAAACTTGTTGGCAGGTTCAATTCAATACAATGCAAGCTCCGTGGCGTCCACGGTGGCTGCAGGGAGACTCACATCCGTACAGAGCTGCAGTTGGAGAAAGCGTTTGGCAGCCTTAGACGGCGTGGGATGGTGTCTTGACCTCGGAATAGCCCGGGGACGCGACCTTGCTCTTTCTGGGTGCGCTCTTGTTGAAGAGCACCTCAATGTCCTCGAGAATGAGCCCTGTAGTCTCCGGACAGAGGAACCAGACGAAGACCAAGGCGATGACGACGCAGCCGGCGAACATGAAGAAGACGCCGTCGATGTTGAGGTACGGATAGAGCTTGACGATCCAGGTCTGCGCCACGCCCATGAGCCAGTTGCCCAGCGTGGAGACAGACACGGCCTTGGCACGCACGTGTAGTGGGAAGATCTCGGCGCAGTAGATCCACGGCGTGGGCCCCCAACACACGGCGAAGTTGAAGACGAAGAAGGCGGAGCCCACAACGATGAGGTAGCCCGACCACGTGGGACAGCCAGCATCCTCCGTGTTACCATCGCACGTGGCGGCGAAAATGATGGCGGCGAAGCAGTGCCCGATGATCATCCCCACGGCTCCAAGCAGCATGAGTTTGCGGCGGCCTACAGAGTCCACCCAATGCATGGCTGGGAAAGTACTAAGCATGTTGACACCCGAGAGTACGAGCACCGAGTAATCACCTGCGCCAGTGATGTCCTTGAAGATGAGTCCGCCGTAGTTAAAGATGGAGTTGATACCCGTCGCCTGCTGCAGCACCTGCAGGAAGAAACCGATGATGACACGCTTGAGGATGGAAGGCTCCAGCAAGTCCTTCCAGCCCGTGGCCGAGAGTTCTTCCAGTGCCACTTGCTCGCCGATGAGTTCGAGTTCGTGGTGGATGTGCTCCGTCTGGCGCAGACGTTTGAGCACGGCTTCGGCCTCGTCCTTGCCTTTGTGCTGGAAGGTCCAGCGCGGACTCTCGGGCACGCAGAAGATGCCGGCCATGACGATGACGGGCGGCAGTAGTGCCACGGCGTTGGTGATGCGCCATCCTTCCTCCACGTCCTTGATGAAGATGTTGACGAGGTTGGCCAGGAAGAGGCCGATGGTGACCGTGAGCTGCATCATACCGGACAGCATGCCACGCAGTTCCTTGGGGGCCATCTCAGCGCCGAAGAGCGGCAGTGAGAAGGACGAGTTGCCCACACCGATGCCCTGGATGAAACGTGAGATGTAGATGAGCGTGTGATGCATGGCGGGGTTGAGGCACAGCCAGAGCGTGCCGATGCAGAAGAAGATGCCTGCGGTGAAGATGCACATGCGACGGCCGAGCTTGTCGGCGATGTAGCTGCTCATGAGCGCGCCGAGGCAGCAGCCGATGGTGTACCACATGACGTACCACGTCGTGAAGGTCGTCCACTGGTCGGGCAGGTCTGTCGTGGACGCCGTGCACTCCTCCTCGGTGAAGTTGTGCCAGCCGATGCACCAATCGTCCAGGAAGCCGTCCATGATGAGCACAGCCGACGTCACGCCTTGGTCATAGCCAAAAAATATTCCTCCGAGGGAACTGAAAAGGCAAACGATAATGGCAAACGTGCGAGAGCCCTCGGTCGGGGCATCGTCGTTGAAGACACTCGGATTGGGACTCGCCCGCATGCTTCACGAGGGGGATCCGCGCCGTGGACTCGAGACAGGAAACACTGGTGGAGAAGGAGGCGAATTGGGGAATGGACAGACTGGTCTAGGGATCCTTGGCGATCACTTTGCGGTTTGAAGCTCAGCAGGGCTGCCACACGTGCAGAGCTCAATGGCGTTCACCCGCATGAAGGGGGACTCGCGTGTTGGGCTCTTGAGAGGGCCTTCTTGAAGTTCAAACTTGAAGCTCAGAAGCGGGCAGGCCGATTTGAATTCGGGCAAGTGCGTGGCAGATTTGCAGAGTTGCATGAGGTGGCTGTGGACTTCCCGCGCTGATGCCCCTGCTCACGCGGGCCGTTTGTGCGTGAGGCTAAACTCTTGGCCGTGGTATTGGCGCAAGGCGTGCCAGACATGGTGCGACTTGAAGGCACGTGTCAGCTTCCTGCTGTTGTAAAGTACTAAGTAGAAGGGAAGCTTCGGGTGACTGCACCCACTACTCCAGAGTTGCTGGTGCCGACCGAATGTTGTGGCGGTCCACACGAGTGTACATACTCAACGACTCCAAGTCGCCTCGAGTGTTTCGGAGTTCATCTGCTTTTCAGCCTTGCGTTTGTTTGAAATTGCACCGTGAATTCTCCGCCCTATTTTATCAAGTTGGCGACAGGTGCGCGTATGAATGCGTTGATGCAGCCCGGCGGTCCGTCGATGGAGTTTCGTTGAACCTTGCTTGCTGAGTACCCTCTTGACGGCCTTGCTGTACCGCATTGTCCATTTGCTGCAAGGACAAGCCAGCAAATGATGAAATATGTTCACTGAAGTTTGCAAAACGAACTTGCGCGCATTCCACTACAGAAAGCAATTCTTTGCGCGAAGAAGGAACACGTTGAAGGGCCATTCATGACTTCGTGACTGCGTATGGGATCCTAGTAACCATGGAGTCTGCATCTAGAGGCGTTGTAGCTTCGCACGCTTTGGTAAATCGCCGACTTTGAGCCTTCATAAACTGCAGGGCTCCGTGATGGAATCAAAAGTGTTTTGCCTTACAGCTTACTCCTTTCAAGATGCGCTGCACTGGACCGCCGACATACCTTGAAGGAGTTTGGTGACACGTGATGCCGACTGACTTCGTTATCCTACGGGTGGTGCCAAGCGTGCGGTTGCCGAGTTCGCGGCGCAGCGTTTACTGGATTTATGGGTGGCAAATCCAAATCCGCCGGTTCCGTTGTTCTACTCTCAGGAGGGCGCGACCACTCCAGGCAAAGCACACGCCTTCTGCCACTCGGCCCCGATAAACCCCAGCCGATAGTGTCGATGGTAGAAGGCTGCCCGCAATCACATCATTCCCTGTCGATGTCGAAGGAAACGGAGTTTGCATGCAGATCCCAGAGGCAGCGAGAGCCACCGGTGGTACGCTGAATCCTGCGCAAAAGGAACCGTGTTGTAACGCATGAGTCATAAAACCCGGCACTCGGTCTTCCTTTTGGTTTAGTCTGTCTGCCGGAGTTTGGGGTCTCCATATCGGGTCCAAGTCAAATCTCCACACTGCCGCGCGCACGTGCATGTGGCTCTTGCAGCGGGGTTAACCGCTCCAAATGATCCCGGCGAGATGGCACTCGCTCGAGTAATTTATGCACTGTTTACCGCGTCTGCTCGACTCATTTGCTGCTTGGATCAGTATGCCACTTCCCGCCGAGCTCAAGTCTGAAGTTCAAGCTCGGCCACCCAAATTCACGCCTGAAGTTCAAGCAGAATGAAAAACACATCAAAGCACGGTGAGCCTGTGACCCGCCCCCGGGAACGGAATTCCCACTGGTAAACCGATATATCGGGTTTCTTGCTACCAAGGACCGAAAATTACCGGAAGTTGCTATTTACAACTAACGGCGGGATTACCAAAATCCACGGCACCACAAGGTGATAGAGTTCCCGCAATCTGCATTTGAGGTTCGATTACGAGATGGTTGGACTCCGATCTGTTACGCTAAGTACGCGGCCTCGTCGGATGTGTGACGTGTACACCACCGGACGACAAAACCCAAGTGCTCGTGCTCATATGCTGTATTTACTGGAAGCATCTACACTAGAATTTCCCTGGCCTTAAGGGCTTTCGTTAGCTTGTCTAAGCTGCACGAAATCCGCGCCCAAGAATTCTCCAGTCTGGAGACATACTACATGGCAGGGAGACCAGTTGACACGGGCATGCTTCAGATAGCGGACTACAGGATTTTGCGTCGACAAAAGAACGGTGCTCTCGCTCCGTGGAGCACCACCGTGGTCCGTAGTCCAGTTCTAACTGCCTGATAGCAGGCCTCCGTTAAAACCAGTTTCATACTCTCTCCACACCTCCACCACTGTTCGAAGGCTGCGCGAGAGAGTGTAAGTCTGGCTAGGTCTCCTGGTAGAGCACTTCGAAGAGGACTCAATCGTGCCCGCGGTGCCCCCTGTCATGTCCATCGGCATCACTGGTAGTAGGAAAGCTCACATCAGTTTGAATACTGCCGTTTCACAGCTGCACAGCTTTCGCGTTGGTCTCGAGAACTCCAATTCGGTCACTCACACGCTTCAGACCATTTTGTAGCATGGTCGCCCATGCAGGCACTGATGCATGGCCGACGCATTGCACAGAGGTTCTGTAGGACGTGCGGCAGTAGCAGCAAACATCTGGAATTCGGGTGAGCGAAACATGGAGTGCTGCCATGTCGGGTTGTCGGGGTAGATCGTGCGAGGTTGTATTGCGTCTTGGAGAAAGATAATACGGAGTTCCTGAAGAAGATACAGAAATCCTTGGGCGGATAAATCGATCTCGAAGCGTCCATTCTGGAAGTTTGCCGGGGTTTAGTCGATACCGGGAAACACGAGTCGCTGTAGCGTCGTGGAAAGCGAGGCAGATGCACGTGAAGGGAAGAAGCCTCCGCCAGCAACTGGATGATAGGCGAGTGCTCGCATGGCCTACTTGGGGAGCGATCCAAGGTAGCAACCTTTGCATCGTGTATGTTGCTCATCGTCCGGCGCGTCGGAGTTCCCCCTCTCTGGTTCCTCGCATCTACGCCTTTTGCGCAGCTCCACTCCGCCGAATGTGGGTCACTTGTGAGGAAATGATTCCACCCGAGCGTAACGCATTCCACAGTCCTGCATGCTGCTGTTTGTATGAGAGTTCTGTGTGAGAGTTTTTACCTCAGAGGAGACAAGTGTTGTGATATTGGGGCCGATCTGCAAAGTTTGATACGGTCCCATGTCCACACACCAACGCCAGAACAAGTATAACGCCAGCGCTCTCACCGGCCAGAACTCCACTTCTCAATGCTGCAGACACGCTCCATACTCCAACCGATCACGCTGATTTGTCTTGCCGCGTTTTATTACTGCGACGGCAGCGACACTTCTTGTAGGTCCCTCGCCATGGTGCTCCAACGCAAACAAATCCGCCAGTTGAAGAAGTCGCGATAACTCGCCACGCCCCATGAGCCCATGACCAAGAAGGACATCGAGTCGAGCACGTGGTCCTTGGTCTGGTTTCTGCGCCATGAAGTAGCTAGATAGCTTGATCATCTGTCCGATGTCACAATTGTCCATTAGTGTACCGACGCCAGGATCACAAAAAGTGTCACGCTTATGCTTGTAATCTTTGCGTTTCACCTTGTCGATGGGCAAGCGGACTGCTTCCCCTTGCGGACGAGAAGCCACATTATCCCCCGCCGCAGCTTGAGCCTTGTTCAGACCTACGACACCATTGACGTATGTCATGATTGCTGAGACGCAGTATGTGACTGGAGTCGCGTCTCCAGAGTGAAGCCGAGCACCACGCTGAAGGATCTCTTTTTCAAGAAAGAGAACAAGTTTACCCTCTGTCACAATAGACCCGTTCTCGAAATCCTGGCTGTCATACCACGTGCGAAGTTGGGACTGCGCCGCTATGTACGTGCGTGACGTGTCTGCAGCGTGACTTGAGGCTCAGTCGGCCAACACCAATCGTGCCGCGCGCTCAGCGTCGATTGAAGTAAAACGGGCAGCGATCAGTGAGCTCAGTGGTGATCAGTCGGCTTGGCTTAGGCCAATGGCCACGTTTGAAGTCTCAATAGTTCTCGCATCATCGCGTAACTTCACCCAAGAGTATTGGGCCGATACACAACCACTGATCCTGCAGACAATCGTATAGTGTGCGCGTGTGTTCTGGAACCGACCAATGTGGAAATGATGACTTAGTTCGGACGGGGTTCTAGCAGGCAGTTGAGCCAGCAGCTGAAGGAAAGTTTCCATGGCGTCAGATTACTTGATCTCCAGCTGCGCACAGCCAGCACAAGAAGACGGGAGCTCGTGAAGTTCGTCTATACTACGGTTGTCTTTGGCGAAGAATTCCCCTATCCCATGTGTTGGAAACACGCGAGTGCCAGGAGATTCCATCGAATCCCACGTCACGACTGAGACCAAGAAATCCTTCAATTCCTGACAGGATTTTTTTACGTACTCGAGCCTGCGTGCAAGGTGTTGGAAAGAGAAGCTAAAAAAACCGTCAAATATCGCCTAAAATGCCAAAGATGGATTACCGGTCTTACGGAACAACGAATAATGCCGCCATAGCCCCAACCAAAATACGATCAGACCGAATAGAACGGTTCCGAAAATACAGCATCGGAAACGACGCGTTACCAAAACAGACATAATATCGTGTGATGGGAAAATGTCAGGCCTTTTGACGCCTCCTGAGCAAATCAAACTCTGATTCAGTCCTTTTCTGCGAGAGATAACAGACCCGGAGTGAAACGGTGGCACTCTGCCAGTTTCTATCGTTTTAACCGCGGAGTACAACAGATGACGCGATGGCAAGGAGATCTAGTCCCTTGGTTCCCAAGAAAATGCACTAAAAACGACGAATTGAATGTCGTAACTTATGACATAGAGGTTAACTAGAAATTTGTATTGGTGCATGTGACGGCGTGCGGGTAGGTGTATCAATTCAAAAAGTTTTTTTTTCGTGCATGTCCAACAAGTTACGACATTGGCTAAGCCAAGACGCAATCCAATGTCGTAACTGCAGCCAAAACGACAAAATGACAATGTAGAAAAGGGCAAGACTGTGGAACAACTGGTACAGTCAGTTTGAAAAACGAATAAAAAAGATACGTTGTTCAAGCAAATTGCATTGTGATTCGACGAAAGGATCCACTCATTACTATCTGGCTGCACTTTGAACCCGCCATGATCACTCCAACTAGCTCCATCATTTCCTAGAAGTCGCAGCTCCCCACATCTGAATCATTCAAGCTCCAGTCAGCTGCAGTTCGCGACTTGACTTCTTCCTCTTTCCGGCGAGCTGTCCGGGACGGCGAAGTACGACTCGCTTCCCCAAGGTTGGTGGAATGCTTTCCCCCGCGGCGAAGTCGTCGTGCCAAATGTCGAAACACGTCTTGTTGACTCCCTTGTACTGACGCCGGATCTTGTTGCAGAGCCACAGCTTTGCGTCATCCAGCGAGCAGCGCTCGCAAAAGTAGGTGGTGGCGAATGATTTCTTGGCCTCGGTTCGCAGTAGGGCGCACACCTTGCAGGAGCGTTGCCTTCGGTTTTGCACTCCGCTTACGGTGACCCAGTCATCACTTTGCTCCAGTTGATGCGAAATTCGAATGGGGGTACGCTTCCGCTTCTGACAACCCGGAGGCGGGGTAGCCACGACTCCAGCGAAATCTTCGGCTTTGAGCTGGAGCAACTGGTTCTGTAGCACCCTGAACCATTCACCGCACTTCATTGCCGGCTTCGCAGCCATTGCAGCTGCCTCCTTGTGCGAGATGAAGGCATTGACGAGTGCCAGATCTACAAAGCCAAAGAACAGGCTTTTGTAGTACTTGAGGAATTTGGTCGACGTCTGAAGCGAAAATTTCTGAAGCCGAAGCTGATCATGAACATCTACACCGCCCATCCAGCGCTGGTAGTCAGTAACTGCATCAGGGCAAGGCACTGTGACCGATCC
>JAADYK010000339.1:0-23313 GCA_023338225.1 Halophytophthora batemanensis
GTGGCTGCATGCAGCAGCTGCAGCTCCGTCTGCATGTGAGCAAAGCGCTCGAAGATGGCGTTCGAGAACCGAGACGGGATCTCTGCTGAGCTTAGCACGGAAGTCTTCACAGCCGCACTGCCAGCAGCCCTTGCGGAAGTGCAGCTTCCAGCGCACCCACCAAACGCGCGCTCCAACCACCGACACAAGCGCGGGAGGCGCCAGTGCGTCAGCCGCTCCACACAGGCGAACTGCGTCGGCGACTCCGTGTACTACCGCGGCAAGAACGCACCAAGGAGGAATACGCGGACTTTGAGCTCGGCCGTGAGTTCCAGCACGCGGAACGGCAACGAGCTGTTCAAGCGCTCGAACTCGACAAACTGTTCCTCCCGCAGACGCCACTCGTCCGAAGCGACGGCAGGAGCAGCAGCAACAGCAGAAGTAAGAGCAGAAGAAGAGGCCTCCTCCCCAGCAGAGGTGCTGCTGTCGGCAGTAGCTGGCATCTTGTCGCGAGAAGAAGAGCTTGCAGTCTGGTATGAGGATTCCGCACTCCAAGCGCGAGTTGAAGTGAAGGACCCCGTCCAGTGAGCGGTGACAATCTTTGCGATGACAACCTTCGCTGTGTATGTACTGCTAGCATCGCGCGATCGTGGCAGATCTTGCATGATTTTGAGGCAGAAACGTCCTCGTCATGTCGCTATGTCTCCCGTACAACTGGGTTTGTCTGTCGACTTCGACCTTCAATAGGCGAGGACTCCTACCGGCGTCAACTACTTCACGAAGATTCATTAGACACTCGGGAAGCTTGAGCGCTGGCTGGCGCAATTCTCCTTGCATTGGCGTGGCTGGCCGGGAATGGGGTCTATCAGTCATGCCTTGGTTGGGGGTGCTAAAGCTGCTCAGGGTGCAGGCGTTCCTAGCGTACACTTCCGCGCGCCGAGAGGTACGTCAGTGTTGCGACTGTCTACGAGGCTCAAGTTGTGCCTGCAGACGAAGACTTTTCTCTGGTGGGTGAGAAACGTGTCTGCGGATTGCGAGGCGTCCACGCTCGGTGTACATTGCGAAATGGGTGAAATGACACGTCGAGAAGTGCCTCCGCTGGGCATCCTCAATGGCCAAGGGCAAGACAGCACACGGATAATGCGCGTGAAACTGGTGCTCCCTCACGACGGGGCTTGAAGGTGGGGTGACGAAGTCAAGGTTCGTGACCAGGAAGCAGTAGCTAAGCGCGTTGTTGCCACGAAAAGTTGCCCGAGTCTTTCGAGCGTCGCAGGGTGCTGTTGTGGGTGGACCAAGCTATCGGTGCTCACGCGTCTCTCACCTGCATTTTCAACTCGTGGACAGCTACTTCATTGCAGATGGCCTGTAGCGACTGCGTCGCGAAAGGCTCTTCGCAAACTCCTCGCCAGTGATCCTACACCACTGGCGAGCCCAGCATCTCCAGTCTCTTCCAGTTCGTGTTCATGCGCACGAGGACTGCTTGGTGATTTTTATTATACTTTTGCTAGGACTACTTCACTCATAATTGGGGGGAAGGGGGGTCTCGCGTTATGGCTCGATGACGACTCACCCTGGCCAGTGTTGCTCTGCTGCCAGCCTTTCCAGCACTCCCGTGACGGCACCGTTCTCGTTCTAGTCCCCACGACGCACACGATGCACGATGTGCACGCCGGCGAGCGCCTCGATAGCCACCACCACGGCGCCTTCCACATCGCTGTTGGGTGCAGCAGCCAGTGCAGCCTGCGGATCCAGTTGGAACTCGAGGGTCTGCACGCTCTTCTGCATCTTCAGACCACACTGCTTGATCTCCACCTTACCGTCGTGGACATCTGCGATCACGTCGCACACCTGCTTCAATAAGTCATGGTTGGGCAAGCGATCACCACTCGAATGCTGCATGGCGGGCACCACCTCCAGCGTGAACATGGTGGTCTCGCTCACCACCGTCGCAGACACAGCTACGTGGTTCGAGCCAGACATGAGGTGGTCGATAGCGGGCATGTTCAGGATGCCACCAGCGGCTCGAGCCATCTCCAGGTTGCGCGGCGAGCGCACCACATCCAAGGCCTTCTGGGCCAGGCTCGTCTCGTAGAGTATCTGCCCCCACTGCACCACCTCGTCGGCCGTGGGACGCGTGGATGCGTCCTTGCTCAGCAGCTTGTGCAGCATGTCCAGGATCTCCGGGCAGCGCTTCGTACAGCGCAGATCCGGCGGGAACTTACACTCGCGCGCGTCGCGCAGCGTGATGTAGCGCTCCATGGTGGTTGCAAAGCGCTCGTGACAGAGCTCGAAGAGGATCATGCCCAGTGAGTAGATGTCCGTCTTGGCGTTGTACTTTTTGCCCGCCACTTGCTCCGGACTCGCGTACAGATACGTGCCTACGCCCGCCGTCACGTCGTTGCTCTCCGACATGTTGGACATGGAGACCGACCACTGCGAGGCTGACAGCGGGGCGTCCAGGAGCCCGGTGGAGCTCGGAGGTGCCTGCGCGTCGTCCACGGCGCCCAAGTTGGCGTTCGTAGCGTAGCGCGACAAGCCAAAATCGCCCAGTTTGATCTCGTCCCGCTCCGTATCCGCCACAAAGATGTTGGCCGGCTTCAAGTCGCGGTGGATCAGACCACACGAGTGCACGTGGGCCAGCGCGCTGGCGATCTGCACGAAGATCTTGAGCATCCGTGAGAGCTCCATGGGACGAGTGGGGATAGCCAAGTAGTCCGCCAGGCTGCGGCCGGCGCAGAACTGCATCTGGATGTAGAGCCAGTGGTCGCATTTCTCCAGTGCGAACGAAGAAGAGTCGGAGTTCGAGGCTTCGTCCCTAGGCGAGCGCGCAGAGGACGCAGACGGCGGCAGCGGCATGGCGCTTCTGGTGCGAGGCTTGTTCTGCACCACCAGATCCTCTTCCTTCCAACCATTGTCATTGTCGCCAGAAGACGAGTCGCGCTCCCATTCGAAGCCTCCGTCGTCATCGTCGTCCAGAACGCTGCCGTTGCTGTAGAAGGAGCCAAGTTGACGCTGGTTTCCAGAGAACTCGAGCTCAGAGATGGGTGCGAGTAGATTACTCGCAGAGTAATTCCTCGCTTCTGCCATGCCGCCAAACGAACTGGTGTCTGAGGACGGAAGCGGTCCTGTAGATGAGTACTTCGCTCCCTTCTCCACTTTCTCCAGCCACGCTTGATAGTACCGCACGATGTTGGGGTGGTCCAGTAGCGCCAAGATCTTCACCTCGCGCAGGAACTTCTGCAGCGTCTTGGACGTCTGGTTCTTCAGGTTCAGTCCCACACGCTTGATGGCGTAGTTGCGGCCATCCAGCCGGTTCTCGGCCAACATCACCTGGCCAAAGCCGCCCTTGCCAATGGCCGAAAGTTCCACGAACTCATTGGCAAAGCGACTCTGGCACACGAAGGGGAACAACACCTCGGCTTCACTGGAGTTAGAGTCGCTGGACGAGGACGCCGAGGACGACTCCAGCGCGCTTGACTTGTCCACGTCAGACTTCTGGCTGCTGCTGACGTCCTCGCGTGACTTAGAATGGCGAGAGCTGCTGCGGCTATTTCCCTTGCTCGTGGCCACTGCGTTACTGTCGTTGCTCCGGCAGCTGCCAGTCGTATCGGACTCACCCAGCGAACTCGCCGACTTGGGGCCAGTAGTTGTCGCCGCCGACTCCTCGTCTGGCACCAAGAACATCTCGTCGTCCGAATCCAGCAGCTCGAAACACTTCTCCTCCGACTCGTACTCGGCGTCGGAAGACACCAAGTCGGTATCGTCCACCACGGGCAGCATCTTGACCTCGTACGCCTCTGCTTCCTTATCGTCACGACAGAGATATTCCTCTTCAGCGCACGGCAGCGCGAGTCTCCGGGTTGCAATAGGGCCTCTGCTGGGCAGGCGGACCAGCGAAGTCGACGTGGACGCGTTCTTGAGCACCAGCTCGGACGAAGAAGAGAACGACGACGACGACGTCACGGTGGTGGCATTGGAATCCTCGTCCGGGTCCACCTCGAGTACCTTGAGCTTCGAGTTCGGGTAGTTCCCCCTTGCAAGCATGGACGCCGCCTCGTTTGCCACCAAGCGTGAGAACTTTCTCATCAGCATGGCCTCCGTCTCCGGGTCCACCTTGACGCTCAGCTCCGTTGAGATCTCTTCATCCACCGACTCGCCGTTCTCCAGCAGCGTCAGTGGACGCTCCACGCTGCCCACAGCCTCCATCATGAGCGAGCGGCTGATGACGCTCGAGATCGTAATGTCCTCTTCTCCCGGTCGCTCAATTGTCAGACGATGCATATGCGACATAAAAAACTGGTTGTTGTCCATGCTCTTGATGGCCGACTGCGCGAGCGAAGCGGACAGTCCCTTGACGTAGCATCCCCACGCCAACAGGACGCACGCGAGTGTCACGCCCATAAGCATGGCGCCAACGTGATAGTACGTGATGAAGACTCCGCTCTTGCCATCGTTCACAATGGGCTCCCAGAAGACCCGTCGTCGTCGTCGTCCCGCCGTCAGCTCCTCGTCCAAGTCGTCGCTGTCAGAGGCAGGATAACGTCCGTGGAAAGATGACCGAGGCGGCGACAGCGCGCGGCTGCCGTGAAGCCCAGTCGTCTCCGCGTCATTGTTGGATTCCAGGAAGTAGTTGTTCCCCAGTAGTCGCAGTCGGAACCGCGACTCCATTGCGTCCCACGTGTGCGGCACCACCCTCGTAAGCTGCTTGGAAGCGGAGTTATCTTCACTCGTCCTTGTCTGAACTTCTCCATCGTGTCGAGAGCTGGTTTCGATCCGTTGATGCTCGTGCGACTCCCCCGCAGCGACATGCTTCGAGCTGTGGCCTGACCGGATACTCTGGATCTTCTCCTTGTGTGAGATAGAGGAAGACGGTCCGTCCACCTTCCACTGGTAGAACGTAGACCCACGAGTCGTGGAGACGCCGTAGACCGCCAGCACGTCAAAATCCGGGACTTCAAACTCCCAGAGCTGTTCACTAGTCCACGGGTCGAAAGCCACAATGGTCGAGCCTTCGTCATCTGCTGCCGTCTCCGGATCTTTTGGCAGAACGAGGATCTCTGGTGCAGTATGCACAGCGGCAGCGCCGCGGTCGTCCCCCATGGGAGAGCAGTGCGCCTGCTTGGCAAAGTCCAGAAAGAACTCGGATATCTTGAAGCACCGCGCCACCGACGAATTGCGCGTGTGCACCGCTCGCGTCGTGAACTCTGACCGACCAAAGAGGATCTCCTTGGACCATAGTGACGTCGACGACGCTGGAGACTCAGACGTGTACGGCCGCCGTAACCCGCTGAGTGCGTCCAGCGTGAACATCTCCAGGTGTTTCTCTCCGAAGAGCAGGATGTCACTGTCGCTCTTAGTGTTGGTGGAAGCGCTGGCGTCTTCGGGCGCCTCCACCGCCAGTCGTACGGGCCCATTCACGTTCACGAGGTCTGCCATGGTCATCTCCAACTCCGTCACTTTGCTCTCCGAGAACTGGTACAACCGTCCGTCGTAGGACGGTACGAGCTGCGCCATGAAGGCGGCGGTAGCCGCCACTGCTCGCTCCGAGGACGTCTGCTGCTGCACAACGATACGGTCTTCCACCTGCTTGTCGTCATTCGACACGTGGACACTTCCGTCGACGTCCACAGTGGCCGAACGACTATTACGCGAGCGTGACGCGCTCTCGCTGCGGGGTTTGCCTTGATAATGCGGGGAAGAAGACGGGTCTGGATGCTGGCTCTTGGCAAACGTGCACTGTGACGAGTCCACCATGGGGCCACCAGAGTCAAAGGACCACAACACGTCGCCACTCCAGGCGTTCACGGCGTACACACGTCCGTCGAGTCCGCCAGCCACGACGACGTCCGGAGATTGCGGCGTCATGTAAGTGTAAGCTGCGGTGGCGCGCTCCGGGCGGTTGCGGACCGAGAGTCCGCGCGCTGTTGCCGCGCTAATCAGCGTCAGAAGCAGCAGCACGCCCAGCCAGCCGCGTCGCCTGGCCGGTCTGGAGCGCGCGCCATGCCTCCCCATCGCCGTCTCCACACTCACGCACGCACACAGACACGTGGACTCACAGGCACACACCAACGCCGCGGAGCGTGCGGACGCGAGCCGCAGCAGACGCGTGGGGCGGCCGCACGAGGACGCCCACCGCGAGCGCGAGCACGGGAGAGCGAGGTAGGCGCGAAAGGTGCAGCAGGAGCGAATGCAGCGGGCGCTGGCGCTAGAGCTGGAGCTGGAGCTGGAGCTGTCGTCCGCCGCCTGCGCGCTTGCGTCTGCTGTCGCCCTGCTTGCTTCTCTTCCGCTGTCGTGGCTTTATGCGGGGCGGGGACCAACACGGAGTCAGCGTGCGATCAGTTCTGGGAGGAAGTGCAGATAAGGTTTGGGAGGTACGGCGCCAGAAGCCGCCAGGAGCCCCAAGCACAGGCACAAGCGCGAGGCGAAGCGCAGGCGAGCCAAGCGATGGTGGGCGGCCGGGTGAGTGCCCTGCGACGGCGAGGGCGAGGGCGAGGGCGCGAGCTGGATAGGCGAGCGGCGAGCGGTGAGCGGCGCCCGGCTGCATGGATGCATGGGTGCAAGTGCTCAGGGTCTTCCGGTGCCTTCAACCAGCAGGATGAGATGAGCGAGCGACCGCCGAGCGGATGAGACTGGACGCCAGTCCATAGTGAAAGCAAGTGAATCTGTCACGGGCTCCGGAAGGGTGGAGCCATCACGTGGAGCCATCACCACGACTTCTAGAATTCGCGAACCTGCGAGAAGCGAAACGCCAACGCGCCGGCGACAACGGCCAGGCCGCGCGTGCCGGGGGAGCCCGGACAGACGCCCGTTGGCCTCTCGTCTGGCCGGGCGTGCGCTTGTGTGGCGCTCTGGACCGGACGTCATCGCGTGGACGTGGCGCCACGCCACCGCGCCTATATTCCTCCGTCTACAAGGTACAAGCCTATGCCTACCGCTCGCAGCTCACATGCCCGCGAGCTCGCCGAGGTACACGTTCTTGTCGCTGCCGCAGGAGCCCAGAATGGGCTCTGATGGGTGAAAGCCGGCCTCGTTGACGCTGCCGGTGTGGCCCGGCAGGTGATAACGCAAGGCGCCCGTCTCGGCGTCCCAGACATACACGTAGCGGTCGGCCGAGCCGCTGGCCACGAAGCGCATGTCGGCCGACCAGCCGCAGCGGATCAGCGTGCGTTCGAAGCTGTGCTTGGCGCCCAGGAAGGTCTTCTGCAGTCGCTCTCCCGCCACGAAAGGCCGTACGTCCCACTTGCGCACCGTCGAGTCCATGGCGTTGGACAGCAGATAGCTGCCGTCCGGACTCAGACTCACGCCTGTCACAATGTCCTCGTGGCCCTGCAGCACCGTGCTCACCTCGTCCTTGCGCAGATCCCACATCTACGCGAGCCACAGCATGCAATGCACGGCGACAAGTTAGTACGCGAAATGCAAACAGCCACTGTAGTGCATGCCGCAGCGGGAGGACGTCGGTGGACGCACTTTAATGTCGCCGTCCAGGCCGCCGGCGATGGCGCGCGTGTTGTCGCCCGAGAAGCAGACGGCCGTGACCTGGTAGCCGTTCTCCAGCGTCTTGGCGGCGCGCTTGTGTCGCACGTCCCAGAGCTTGGTGGTGCCGTCGTCGCTGCCGCTTACAATGAGCGTCGGACCGCTAGTCACGGGGCAGCAGCTGTTCACCACCGACGTGTGGCCCGCGAACTTTTTCACGCGGCTTCCAGTCTACAATACCAGCACAGCAATAAGTTAGCGCACTGTGGAGAAGCAGGTTGCAGGTGATATGAGTCGGTGTACCTCGGCGTCCCAAAGCCCGACGGTCTTGTCCGCCGACGCCGACACGAGTTGCGCGCTGTCGTAGGTCCACTGGACCTCCAGTACCGCATTCTTGTGGCCGCTCAGCACGTTGTAGTTGCGGCACTCGCCGTAGACGTCCCACAGCACTGCACACAAAGCACAACCGCTTCGTCAGCACGGGATTTCACACACAGGCCCAACAATACGCCGCTGGCTTCCTCGCGCTTGAACTCACGGATGCTGCGGTCGAAGGACGCAGACGCCACGTGCTGGCCCGACGGACTGAATTTGAGCGAGTACACCGCGGCGCTGTGGCCCGTGAGCAGCATGGTGGGAGCCGCCAGCCCCGACGTGCGGTCGCCCAGCTTCTTGGTGGTCACCACCTGCTGGTCCACGGGCACGATCTCCGTCACGCGCGAGCGCTTGGCCAGCTGCCGCTCGCCCGCCACCTCCAGCGCCGAGGAGCTCGCCCGCCCGCTCTGCGGCTCTTCGTCCTGTCGGCCGCCAGCGTCGGCCGCCTCCGCGTCGCTCAGCTTGCGCTTCCCCGCCGCCATCTTGTCTTGCTCGGTTTCCTCTTCCTTCAAGCTTCCAGCCATGCCAACGCCAAAGAGGCGGCGATTCATCTCTGAATCGGGCGGAGCGGAGATTCATTCCTGAATTGAGCGCGGCACGGCTGGTGGCGGATCGTGTGACTGACGTGACACCGACTGGTATGGACGGGGGCAGTAGTCAATAGCTCACGTCCCTTGGCGCCAAATGAGCCGCATCACATGCGCGATCCGGCCGAGGCCCTCGCTGCATTCAGTCTCCAGGCGCGTCATGCAACCGCGCGGCGCCATGCGCGCGCTCTGCTGCCTTGTCTCGCTGCTAGTGTATGGCGTGCGGTTAGTGCGCGCTGCCGATGCCTCATTCACCGCCATATGGGCCAACAGCTCCGTCTCGGCGGCGCCGGCACTCGAGCTGGACGTGACCACAGGCGACGACCCGCTGTTGCCAGTGGACGCCGTCTTCTCCATCCAACTGAATGTGCTCTTTACCGTCGCGGACGATGCCGACGTGGATGCTGGTGCACTATCGGAGACGCTGGACGGCACCTGGAGCGTCTCCGTGACGACAAGCACGCAAACGCTGGTGATCGCGAGGCAAAGCGACGGCTCCACGGTGAGCGCGGGCACACAACTGCGC
This sequence comes from Halophytophthora batemanensis, assembly GCA_023338225.1. Lineage (NCBI taxonomy): Eukaryota > Oomycota > Peronosporomycetes > Peronosporales > Peronosporaceae > Halophytophthora > Halophytophthora batemanensis. Next base: position 8,944 of record JAADYK010000339.1, read on the forward strand.
TTTTTACTGACAGGTATCACGAACCCCAGTCGTGCGGGGCTTGTGGAGCTCGGGACGCTCGAGATCTCCGACGCTACAGCGTCCTTTACGCAAACACTGGCGCTGCCAGCGATGCAGATTGATCCGGGAGACATCTGGCAGTCCAGCATCGTCTTCTCCAACCTCTTGAGCGGCCGGAGCGCGTCATTAACAGTGCAGCTCACTCCAGCACATGCAGTCCCGAACGACGGTGTTATTGCCATTTACCTGCCGTACATGTACGGGTCTGTACCAGGCGCGACGCTGGGGGGTGTTGTTGGACTAGACGGGGAGTTCGCGCTGACTACCATTGCCAACCAGATCCAAGTCCGGCGCGTTGCGGCTTCAGGGAGTGACTCGGTCTCAATGCAGGAGATGACAGTCCAAGTGGATGGGATACTGCACCCATTGCTGGAAGGTCCGATTGGAGCCTCTGTGTTAGTGCAGACACTGGACGCGTCCAGCCGCATCATCGACCAGGTCTACGTGGGCGTGTCCTCCAGTGCTTTGTCCAAGGCTCGAGTAGTTCTCAGCGTCTCCAGTATCCAAGTGGAGGAAGGCGACACTGCAGGGACGCAATACACCATCGCACTGAGCGCTCCACCGCCCGGGGAAGCAGATGTGGTCGTTGCCATCGGAAACGTCGACAGCAGAGCGACTTTGGCCATTGAACCCGCATCTGTGGCCTTCACGGCGTCCAATTGGGCTACGGCGGTAGCTGTGACTGTAACGAAAGCTGACGATGACGTGGTGAGTGGCACAGCCACCGCTGAAAGTGTCGTCAGTGTCCCACATAGTATCAGCAGTGGCGACAGCGACAACACCTTCGCTGCTGCGGCGTCGCTGGATGTCCATGTGAGCGAGAACGACGTGCCAGCCGTGCATCTCTCGGGTCGATTCGCTGCTGTTGTGGAAGGGCTGCACAACGACAGCTATGAGATTACACTACGGTCTCAACCCAGTAGCGACGTTGTGATCAATCTGACGCCGCAGGATTCCTTCATTGAGACATCTCCGGACCAAGTGACGTTCAGTGCGGCCTCATGGAACGTCCCGCAGGTGGTGAGCATCATGGGTTCTGTCGCACCCTCGACTCTGAGCGCTACAAGCGGGATCCTGCACCAGCTCACGTCGGCAGATGCCAATTACAACGGGAACGCCGCTGGAGTCTTCCCCCAGAACGAAGTGATGGTGTACTATGAGCCCCTGGAGATGCAGTCATGCGTCGAACCCTGTCGTGCCGGGTGGTTCTCGCTGGTGAACGCGACGACGATGGAGACGCAGTGTGTGGCGTGCCCGCTGGGGCACATCTGTTCGGGCTCCTGCAATGCCCCAACGCCGTGTCCTAAGGGCACAGCTTCGAGCGTCGCGTTCGCAGACACCATAGATGCGTGCCAGGTTTGTGCTGCAGGCTCTTATGCACACGTGGAAGGTTTGACAAGCTGCATCATTTGTCCGGCCGGTGCATTCTGTGCCGATACGGAGACCATCCATGAGCCTTGTCCGGCTGGATCTTTCTCCGGAAACAACGAAGTGGAATGCCACGAGTGTCCGGCGGGGTTCTACACTGATCTCACGTCACAGTCCAGTTGTACTGCGTGCCCTGAAGGCTCCTACTGCCCAAGAGGTTCAAGCACACCCGTGGTCTGTGCAGAAGGAACATACTCCGCGAACGGTGGTGCTACAGCTTGTACCACGTGCCCGGCTGGATACGCGTGCTCCGATCCGGAAGTGGGTCCTGTGGCGTGTCCAAGCGGCTCCTACTCTCTCGAAAGTCAGACGACGTGCGAATTGTGTCCCAGCGGCAGCTCGTGTGCGAGCTCATCCACACACCCAATACCCTGTGGCATAGGTTTCTTCAGCGCAGAAGGTGCTATCTCCTGCACAGTGTGTCCTCGTGGACGCGCGTGTAGTAGTACGACGACTTCGACGCCCGAAACGTGTGAATTGGGGACATACAGCAGCGTCGAGGGTGCAGATGATTGCACTTCTTGTCCTGCAGGATACAGCTGTGCTGATGTGACGCAGAGCCCGACGCTGTGCGAACTTGGGAGCTACAGCTTGGAGGTGCGCCACTTGGTATTGTTTTGGAGAATCATGAGGCCTGCATTCATAATGTGCCTGTCTTGCTGTCTTTGTCTGCTGTCTTTATATACGACCAGGGCGAGTATCGATGTCTCCCGTGTCCTGTGGGCAAATACTGTCCCGACCAGTTTGAAGCGCCATTGGACTGTGTTGCAGGCTCCTACTCGCTCGGAAGCGCTACCATTTGCACGCCGTGTGATGTCGGCATGGACTGTAGCTCGGTCGACGTGGCTCCTGTGGTCTGCACTGCCGGATACTACTCCACAGACCCTTCCGTTCCCTGTACATTATGTGAAGCCGGCAGTTACTGCCCATCGACGTCTCAGCCACCGATCCAGTGTCCACAAGGCACGTACAGTCAAACTGGAGCTCTGGAGTGCATCTCGTGTCCTTATGGTCACACGTGCATACTTCCTGGTGCACCTGAGGCTTGTGACGTCGGCAAGACCAATAACGCAGACCATTCCGCTTGTATCCCGTGTCCAAAGGGCTACGCGTGCTCGTCACCGAACGCCGCTTCGGTGGCTTGTGAGCTGGGAACCTACAGTCTGGACGGAGATGCCGAGTGTCGCTCCTGTCCCAAGGGCTACCACTGCGCTGTGACGACTGAAGAGCCCGTCCGATGTGCTGATGGGACGTACGCTCCCGTGGATTCGTCCGAGTGCTTCGAGTGCCTCGCGGGCTACTACTGTCCACAGCCGACCACAGATCCGATCCCATGTCCGGTGTATCACTATTCGGGACGTTCTAGCACCATATGCACACCGTGTCCAGCCGGAAAGGACTGCTCGTCGCCGTCTGCGGAGCCCATTGCCTGCTCCATCGGAACGTACAGTCTGACTCCCGCCTCCGCGTGCTTGCCATGTCCAGCTGGAGCAGCCTGCAGCGACCCGACGGTGGCGCCAGTGGCATGTGAACCTGGCAGCTTCAGCATCGAAGGCCAGTCACACTGTACCCAGTGCGCTGCAGGCTACTATTGTCCAGCCACCGATCGGAACTCCCAGACCGCGTGCCTTGCCGGCACATATGCAGAGATTAATGCCACGATCTGCACCACTTGCCCCGTCGGGAAGCAGTGTCCGCTTACCACTCAGGCGTTGCAGCAAGCGTGCGCACCAGGGACGTTCTCTCTTGGAGGTCAGGCAGAGTGCACCTCGTGTCCCAGCGGCCAGATGTGCCCGAAAGCCGACGGGAGTGGGAACACGCCGTGCCCTCTTGGGTCCTTCTCGTCTGCTGGGGCAGTGGAATGTACGCTCTGTCCAGCAGGCCACGCTTGTCCGGACCCTGCAAACGATACCCCTTCGCCCTGTGAAGACGGCTACTACAGCTTGAAGGGAGCTACAGTCTGCACCGCCTGTCCAGCCGGCTATGCATGTCCAGACCCGACGGCCAAGTTCTTCGTGCCGTGTGAGAAGGGCACGTACTCGACGGGAGCAGCCAGCTCCTGTGCACTCTGTCCTGCTGGTTACCAGTGTATGTACTCCAACAGTTCGACTTTCGAGCACTGTCCGACAGGATACTACTCGGAGGTGGGTTCAGGCTCGTGCATCGAGTGTCCCCGAGGCTTCTACTGCGACCAGGCCAACGAGATGCCCAAGAATTGTTCCGTGGGCTACTACAGTATGCGCGCGTCCACCAGTTGTCTGCCGTGCGAGCCTGGCTACGAGTGTCCACGCTCGGATCAACTACCACAGCCTTGTCCCGTGGGTTACTACAGCGAAGGCGCCGTGGCCAACTGCCGATCCTGCTCGCCTGGATACAAGTGCGGTCTCGCCTCGACGTCACCGACGCCTCCAGAAGCTGCCTGCCCTCTTGGCGGCTATTGCAACCCGTCTACGACCTTTTTCCTCTGTCCCGCAGGAACCTTTGGCAATGTGACGGCAGGCGAGGTACGAAGTTCACTCATTCGTGCACTGCATGCTTTACTAGATGCTTATGCTTTCTCTGATTCCTTTCTGGATCGCTCCACAGAGTATCGACCACGCCTGTGCGCCGTGTCCAGAGGGCTACTACTGCGAGATGGGGACGACGCCGCTGACGCGACAGCCGTGTCCCGCAGGCTTCTTCTGTCCGGAAGGTACCAAGCGCGCGTCGCAGAACCCGTGTCCGGCCGGGACGTACAACCCCGAGATGGCCCAGAAAAGCTCGGACGTCTGCCAACTATGTCCTGCTGGCTCGTACTGTGAGACTGGGAGTCCCGAACCAGAGCCATGTCCGCAGGGCTACTACTGCCTGGAAGGCACACGCACCGTGAACCAGTATCCGTGTCCAGCTGGTACGTTCAGTGGTCCTCAAACTGGCCTGACGATCGCGTCGCAGTGCAACGCCTGCGAGCTCGGCAGTTACTGTCCAGAGGCCAGCAGTACTCCCACCAAGTGTCCTGCAGGCTCGTACAACCCGCAAACCGGGTCCGCGGGACTTCACGAGTGTCTCGCCTGTCCGCCAGGCTGGTCATGTCCTCGTGTGGGTCAAAGCGACTATGTGGATCGCTGTGCCAAGGGCCATTACTGTCCGGGAGGCACTGTGCTCGCCACAGACCACCCATGTCCCGCTGGCACATTCACGGAAAGCGTGGAGCTCATCCGGTCAGCGGATTGCACCATCTGTCCGCTTCGACACGCGTGTCCCCAAGGAACGGGCGGCGAGACACAGACTATGCTCGACTGTGGCGCAGGGTTCTTCTGCCCGAATGGTACAGCGTATGCCAAGCAGTTCCCGTGCCTGCCAGGCACGTGGAGCCCCAGTACGTCTCTCTCCACAGCGGAAGAATGCGAGATTTGTCCCAAAGGCGAGTACTGCGAAGGCGGCAAAGACTTTATCGACGGCAGCTGTGCGCCAGGCCATTACTGTCCACTGGCCACAGCTTCACCCACGCAGTTCCCGTGTCCGAGCGGCACGTATACGGCGCATACATGGCTCTTTGAGCCGAGCCAATGCGATGACTGTCCTCCAGGCTACTACTGCCCCGCCGGGTCTGTGGCGCCCATACCGTGTAAACCTGGGAGCTACACATCGGTGAACAAGACAGAGAGCGTAGGCCCAGCAGCCGCTTGGCCGTCGTGCGTCACGTGTCCTGCTGGCTACTACTGCGTTCAAGCCGCGACGGAGCCGGAGCCCTGCGGTAAAGGCTTCTTCTCCGCCAGCGGGGCCAAAGCCTGCTCCACTTGTGAGGCCGGATACTTCTGCAATAGCGCTGTGACCAGCGCTGTCAATATGCGCTCTGACGCTGTAGGCTGGAGTGCGCCTGGTGCACTTTATGGTACGTGCTACAACGGCACATACTGTCCACCAGGCAGCGACAGCGAACCGGCGTTAGAAGTGGATGCCTGTCCACCGGGCTACTTTTGCCCCACAGCCACTCCAGCGCCTATCATCTGCCCCGCTGGCACGTACAGCAATCTCACGGGCCAGGACAGCATGGACGACTGCACACCAACGCCTGCAGGCTACTTCAGCCTTGAAGGCGCGTTGGAACCCATTGGCGTGTGCTCTCCGGGCTTCTATTGCCCACTGCGATCGACCTCCCGGACGCAAGTGCCGTGCCCAGCACGCTATTATCTCAACCGCAGTATGGGAGCAAGCGAGGAGGACTGCGCGCTCTGTGTCTCGGGCGCTTACTGTCCCGTGGCGACAGCTTTTCCCGTCACGTGTCCAGCTGGCTACTATTGTCGCACAGGCATCTCAAGTCCGGAGCCATGCCCTATTGGCACGTACGCCAACGCTACGGGTTTACGTCAGGTGGAAGACTGTCTGCTGTGTCCTCCAGGCATGTACTGCGACTCCACGGGTCTCACAGTGCCGCGTGGACTCTGCGACCCGGGCTACTACTGCACATTGGGAGCCTACACGTCGGCACCCATGAACTACGAAGCCTCGCTCTTTGGCGTGAGTAACCGCCACACGGGCGACCAGTGTCCACCAGGCGCCTATTGTCCATTGGGGTCTGCCATCCCTACACTCTGTCCACCTGGGACATTCAACAACTTCACGGGGCTCGAGTCGGAGGGCCAATGCGTCTTGTGTCCACCCGGCCAGTACTGTGAGACCCCGGGCTTACTGCTCCCCACTGCGAACTGCTTTGCCGGCTTCTTCTGCACGGGTGCTGCTGCCGTACCGACGCAAATGGAGACCCCAGCTGGCTATTTCTCTCTTGAAGGAGCTACCACACCGTCGCCGTGTCCACCGGGCCAGTACAACCTCTACACAGCGCAAGATAAGTGTGTGGATTGTCCTGCTGGCTTCTTCTGCGAACTGCCAGGTACGATCACGCCTGTGGTGTGCCCCACGGGCAACTACTGTCCGGAGGCGACGAGTTTACCCATCAAGTGTCCCGCAGGCTCCTTCAGCGATGTGCTGGGGCTCGTGGAGCTCACACAGTGTGAACCGTGTCCAAGCGGCCAGTTCTGCGACTCGTTCGGACTCTCAGCACCCAGCGGTGCATGCCTCGAGGGCTTCGTGTGCACTGGCGGATCCCCCGTGGCCAACCCCGTGGCCCAAACGTATGGCTATGCGTGTCCAGCTGGAAACTACTGCCCCGAAGGCTGCGGAAGTGCCGTGGCATGTCCGCTAGGCACTTTTCGATCAGCTGTAGGTGGGACAAGCATCGCGTCATGCTCACTCTGTCCTGGTGGTAAGCACTGCAGCGCCACGGGTCTCATAGCACCCTCGGGGCCATGCAGTGCTGGCTACTACTGCGTCTCTACTGCTTTGTCGCCTACGCCAACGGACGGCATCACTGGCGCGGTGTGTCCTGCTGGGTTCTACTGCCCTGAACAGAGTTCTGTTCCTGTACGATGCACTGCTGGTACATACGCAGGCTCCACGGGTCAAGCCGAGTGCGACGAGTGCCCCACGGGTTTCTTCTGCGATGGAGTGACCACACACACGTACGCCGACTGTCCTGTAGGCCATTACTGTCCGCCAGGAACCGCGGAGATCCCCGTTCCGTGCCCCGTAGGGACTTTCAGCGATGCTGTACAGCTGGCGAACGAGACGCAATGCCAGATCTGTCCACCTGGGGCCTTTTGCGATGACGTGGGGCTGGGTTCACCCGCGGGACTCTGCGCTGCTGGAGCTTTCTGCCCTCCGGGATCCGAAAACGCCTTTGGAAAGACGGCGGAGAACGCCACACACGTGTGTCCAGCTGGCATGTACTGTCCCGAAGGCACATACTTGCCTTTGCCGTGCCCCATAGGCACCTACTCGAACACTACAGGACTTGTAAAGTCCCAGGACTGTGTCTTATGTGACGATGGTGCGTTCTGCGCCGGTACTGGGCTTGTTCAGCCGTCAGGTGCGTGCGGAGCCGGTTTCTTCTGCAAGCGCAACAACTCCCAGCCGAACCCGACCACAGGCGTCGTATCCATCGTCGTGGACACTCTGGATAGCACGGAACAAGTCCTTCTCGTCGGTGGCGAGCCATGTCCGGTGGGAGCCTACTGTCCCGAGGGCTCTGTTACTCCGCTGCTGTGTCCCGAGGGCTCCTACGCCAACGTCACGGGTTTGGGCACCTGCTTGCTTTGTCCTGCAGGTTTCTTCTGCCCACTGGGCTCTGAGAGTTACAAGAGCTACGTCTGTCCTGTGGGCTACTACTGCCCAGAGAGCACCCAGCGAGCTGAGCAGTTCCCGTGTCCGCCAGGCTCGTTCGGCGACCGTGTGGGGCTTCAGGGGGTCGCCCAGTGCACGCCAGCGCCTGGCGGAACGTTCATCGACGACTACGCAGCGGTGGCACCATCTGGTAGTTGTCGCAGCGGCTTCTACTGCTCCGGAGGTTCCTCGAGCGCCACACCAGCACAAACCACCGCCACGGGGGGTCCATGTCTTCCAGGTACAAACTGTCCCGAAGGTTCAGCAGTTCCGATTGTGTGCGACGCTGGCAAATACTGCGCGTCAACCAACACGGACGGCGCGCTCGAATGCGACGCCGGGTTCTACTGCGTCCAGGGCTCCTACACAGCTACGCCCACGGGACAAAACAACTCGTTGGGGACCATCGGCGACGTGTGTCCACGAGGGCACTACTGTCCGACTGGCACGAGCAACCCGATCCCATGTCCACCCGGGACGTTCTCGGGCAATACGCAGAACGTCGAAGTACAAGACTGTCTGCCGTGCCCCGCAGGCTACGTCTGCAGCTCTTCAGGGATCGCCACACCCGTGGACAAGTGCCCTGCCGGCTTCTTCTGCACGGGAGGGGAGCGTACAGCCACACAGCGCTGCCCCAAAGGCTCCGAGTGTCCGATAGGCTCCTCGGAGCCACGTGCATGCGTCGCGGGGACGTTCGCGGACCAAGAGGAGCTAGCGGCGTGCAAATTGTGTCCCGAGCGGTTCTTCTGCGACGCAGGAGCCGTGGTTCCTGTGACGTGCCCTCGCGGCTTTTACTGTCCCCTACAGACGTCTTCACCCACGCGATACCCGTGCTTACCGGGGTCATACGGGCATCAAGAGGCTTTGGCAAGTGCGGCTGAATGCGCGTTGTGTCCTCCCGGAGACTTCTGCTCCGGTCTGCAGCCTACGAACACCACGTCGGGTCCCTGTGCACCGGGTCATTATTGTGCAGGGAGCGCACAGACGGCTGAGCCGCTCGACGGTCTCACTGGCGGCCTGTGTGACGGTGGCCACGTGTGTCTGGGTGGAGCTTGGCTGCCGGACCCGATGGACAACGTTACTGGACGTGTATGTGACCCGGGGTTCTACTGTCCCGTGGGCTCCAGCACGCAGATCCGGTGTGCCAGCGGGACGTACAACAGCATCGAGAAGCAGAGCGAGTGCGTCACGTGTCCTGCCGGCAGCTTCTGCGGTACCAATGCCTCGACTCCCGCGCCATGCCCGCTACGGTATTACTGTCCAGCGGGGATTCCGTCTCCATTGCTGTGTCCGAGTGGCACGTACGGACATGAAGTGGGTCTGGCGAGTGCCAAGCAATGCGCGCCTTGCAGCGCTGGCAAGTACTGCATCGGAGGGACACTCACCGCTTCGTGTGCCGCAGGGTACTACTGCAAGCTCAGCAATGAGCAGCCCAACCCGGCATCAGCAACAAATGCGTCATCACAACTTGATGCCACATTGTCTTGGGAGACAGAGCTTGGTGGGCCATGCCCTATTGGCCACTACTGTCCAGAAGGCGTGCTGGACCCCATTCCGTGTCCTAAGAACCTCTCGCGGATGGAGACGCACGCTGCGAGTCTGGACGACTGCGGTCCGTGTCCGGCCGGCTGGAGCTGCGAAGATGGCGCCGTTACTGTCACGTGTCCCGCTGGGTCCTACTGTCCCCAAGGGCTGAGCGCTCTACCGTGTCCGGCGGGCACCTTCAATGCCTATGAAGGTCGCGAGGCACTGGAGGACTGCCTGCCATGCGACGCCGGCAAGCTCTGCAACCGCACTGGCGTGGTGAGCCTCACAGACTACGACTGCCCGCCAGGTCACTACTGTCCACGAGGCTCGAGCGAGGCGCAACCTTGTCCCGCTGGCCTCTTTCGAGCGTCTAGTGGTGCCAAGGCCGCTGACGAGTGCTCCGTTTGCGTCGGAGGCTCGTTCTGTGAGGCTGGCGCTATCCAGCCGCAGGTGTGTGATGCCAAGACGTACTGCCCCGTCGGCTCGGGCTCCCCGTTGGTGTGTCCTGGCGGAAGTTACTGCCTGTACAACAGCTCCGAGCCCGTGCTGTGTCCTGAAGGCTACTTCTGCTCTCCAGGTGTGGGGTCACCCTCGATCTGTTCTCGTGGCCATTACTGTCCGACGGCCACAGTGGCGCAGATCCCGTGCCCACTGGGTTATCTCGGTCGCGAGACCTCCCTTGACGGGGCTTATACGTCGCTGTATTCCTCTTGTGAGGCTTGCCCGGCCGGAACGTTCGGGATTGACGCCAACCGGTCTCGGTGCGATACGTGTCTCGAGGGCTACGTGTGTCTCGGAGCCACAAACTCCAGTCAGCCGCGGAAGCGAGGGCTGGATCAAGGCTACCCATGCCCGGCGGGTCATTTCTGTCCTGCAGGAAGCGTCGTTGAGACCGCGTGCCCAAGTGGGACATACCAACCTAATCTTCGCGCCTCGAATGTCTCCGCTTGCTTGGCTTGTCCTGAAAACTCGTACCAGCACGCAGCGGGTCAGGCGAGCTGTTTGCCGTGCTCCAAGAGTGCCTTCGCCGAGGCTGGTGCCACCAAGTGTACGTGCGTGGGCAGCCATCGCGCCTTCCAGATGTCGGACGGCTACTGCATCTGCGAGCCAGGCTACGAGTTCTACGACCAAGACCTCATCCTACGCAGCGACGAGGACGATGAAGTGGACTGTCAGCCCATTGTGTACGACCGCTGCGGTGGCAACGAGGTGCGTTCCGACAGTGGTTTCTGTGTGCCCGTGAGCGACTCGGCCTGCGAAGCCAGCTGCAGTGGCGGATCGGGTACCTACGTGGCGAGTCTAGGCGTGTGCCAATGCGACGGTGAGCCTGACCTGGACACGGTCTGCGACAAGAAGTGCCGCGAGCAGGCTACCCAGATTCAGGTCAATAGCAGTACAGGCGCTCTCCAGCTTTATGACCCCGTCACAGGTGATGTGACGCCTCTGGAGGATGCGGACAACAGCGTGAGTGGGCTGGTCTCGCAAGTGTCTTGCTCGGCAGGAAACGACTGTCAGTTGCATTCCATGGCTGTGGCGTCCACGGGGTTCTCTGGGTCGTATGAACTTCCGGATCTGCTCTCCTCTTCCGCTTCCCAACGACAGCGGCGTCTCGCGTCTGATTCAGCAGCTTCGACGATCGCCAATCCGATGGTGTGTCTATCAACTGGCGACGGACTACTCTTCGACTTGTCAGCACCGGGATCATACCCGATCTACCTCAAGGATTCGATGCTCAACACGAACCCAGGCTTCGACTATGGCGCATTCCGTGCGCTGGCTGCCAAGGTGAACGCCAATGCGAGCACCGTCTCCGCCTTCGCTTTCTCCTTTACGGACGCTGGGACGTACGTGTTCGGCAGCTCGCTCAACGGCGCGGTGAAGACTATCATCGTGGTCATGAAAGCAGGCACCAGCTGCCCCACCGAGGCCTCCATCGTGCCCATGAGCGAGAAAAACCTGATTGCCGTGAGCGCCAAGCGGCGAACTGACGACCTCATTTTGGCCCCAGACTGGGCTCTTATCGTAGGGTTACTAGGCGGGCTCTTTGGAATGGTGGGGGCTGTCATTGCCGGACTGTACTACTTCCGTTCCAAGAGCTGGACCAACACTGCTGTCAAGAGTATCAGCGGCTACCGAGCCAAAAACAAGCAGGTGAACTTGGCCGCCATGCACTCGAAGGGGTCTGTGGCAGTCAACACCAAGGACGCCAATTCAGCTGATGGAGCAGGAGGAGAAGGAGGGACGGGACTGTTGCCTTTGGAGCCAATATCGTCGGGTATGAAACAGCTGCAGCTGGGTGGAGACGGGTCGGCAGGCACGAAGGAGTATCAGGCCGATCTAGACCGATGGGACGAGGAGGATCTGGATCTACGTGAGCTCGTTGACCGCCTGCAGTTCCACCACGAGGCTGTGGGCAAGAGCTTCGACGACCAGAAGGGGGACATGAAAAAGTTGCTGCAGCATTTGCAGACCGAAGCTGCCGAACTCAAGCGTCTCTTTGTAAACGCACTCGTGGCGTCCGACTCGACCTCCGCCCCACCTTCGACACAAGAAACCTCGACACTTTCGCAAGAAGAAATAGAGAGTGGTGAGAAGGAGACGCTGAGCACCAGTGCGTTGAGTGGACGTCCGCGCTCTCGAAGTGTGGCTGGCAAGGAGAAGTTCTTGTTGGAGAACCTGGAGCACGACTTGAAGGATCGCGCCCGGTTTGAGCAGAAGAAGGCTGCGGCACTGAGCAGTGTGAGTGGTGATCTGCGCGAAATCGAAGGTTGGGGAGCCCGTCTGAACGATCTGACCGCCGAGTTGGTGCAGGAGATGTCTTCACCATCGGGAGACGCTGCGCTAGAGCACCCGGAACGCACAATGGCGGAGGATCCTACCACTTTGGAGCGCACACGAGCCGTTCTAGAGGACTTGAAGACACTTCTGGGATCGGACCCAGCCACACGAACATCTTCGTCCCTGGTCCAAATTGCAGAGGCCGAGAAGGGGAGACGTGAGGTTGGAAACTTCGTTCTGGAGGCTTCTCAGCGGCACTTTAGCCCACTTGGAGTGGGCACGACAGAGTCCACGCCTACAGGTACCGAGGTCCAGACACTCTTGAAGCTGCATGACGAGGTGGAAAAGGCGCAGAACAAAGAGGACGAAGCGCTGAATGGGCCGCTGGCGCCACTGCAGAAATTTGGAGCTGCGCTGCCCCAGGTGTTGACCGCGCTCGAAGAGCTAGAGAGTAACTTCCAGCGCGAGCTTCGAAGTGTGCGCGAAGAGCAGAACCCCGCGAAAGAGCGTGCGGTACAGCAGCAGATGCAGAGTCGCCTAAACAAGTTGCTCAAGGAAGTGGCGGCAGGCGCCAAGAAGGTGAACGAAAAGGTGGAGAAGGAGGCTCCACGAGCAGCCAAGTATCGACGCAGTGCACAACAGGCGGAGGCAGCTCTGGCTACAGCTCTGGAGAGCGCCAAGAAGCAGTGGCTCACTATTGACCAAGAGCAGAAGCAGAAGGCGGCCGCTGCTTTGGTCGAAGCAAGTGCAGGCATCGCCAGCAGCTCCATAGCCGCGCAAGATTCAGAAGCTCTTCGGGAGGACACACTCTTCGAGATCAAGCAAATGCTAGTGGATCTCATCACCCAACTGAGAACACACGGAGTTCCTTCCGCAGCTGGTGGGGACATACTTAGCTCTACAATGCCATCGCAAACCTCTGCTCCTGACTTGCTGACTACTCAAGCCTTGACAGAAGCGAGAAAGCAAAACGCTGAGCGCGAAGCACGGCAAAGTATGACCGAGTACGCGTCGCACCTGGACAAGAACTTCCCGAACCTCTCGGTGGAGGAGAAAGAGCGACTACTTGACGACTTTGCCGCCGACATGCGCAAGATCCAGTCCGCCGTGAACGTGGAGGCCACGCGAACGCAGGTAGAGTTAGCGACGCGCCAGGCAACCGGAGAGGTGCTGCGTGACGCCCAGAGTGCACAGCTCCAGCGACGTGAACAGGAGGACGCAAGTGCGTTGCGTGCTTACCACGAGGAGGAAGAACAGTCTTTGGAGTCCCAATTCCGCCAGGAGGAGCTGGCCATCGAGCAGGAATACCTCAAAGAGCTCTCCAACCTGGAACAGCAGTTCGGTGATGGTGAAGACGACGACGGTGACTTTGCCGATCCGCCCGAAGACGACGCCGAGGCTTTTGGCGAGCTTTATGATACCATGGGAGGCGATGGTGTCAGTCCACAGGACGCCGAGGCCGATATTGCGATGGAGGTGGATGCTACGACCAAGGAGAGGCAGATCTCGTCACGTCCGACAACAGCGGGGACCGATGACGACGCCGACATCATCGCGCAACTGAATGACGTGTACTCGGATGCCTGGAGCAACCGTGTACGCATGCTGGCAATGGAAGAAGCATTACGAAAGGAGCAGTTGGTAGCACGACTTCGTCGGAAGCGTCAGGCTCAGCAAGACAAGACCAACACTAGTGCAGAGACCGAAATGGGGGTGGGGCGGGACGATTCGCCACTTTCGGAAGAAGAAGAGCGCGAGGTAGAACAGCAAGTGCTGAGGGAAGCATCGGATAGGAGAGATGCTGTGCTGGAAGAGATTGTGAGGAAGCAGGACGATATGGATGTGCGGCAGCAGCAGGCGGTGGACGATGCGGTCGAGCGTCTGAAAGAACAGATCGGTGAGTGTCAGGCTCAGAGACGCTCCGATAGTGACAAAGCGAAGGGAGCAGAGGCCCCGGAAGCGGAACCCACCGTTGTGGAGGTAGTTGCTGCAGCTCAGCAGACCGCACTTCAGGGTAAGAGAGAGGGCGAGGAGGCTGTCGCTCGGGCAGAGAACGAACTTCAGCAGCTGCAAAGTGAGTATGAACGCGACTTTGCAGCGCTTCGAGGACAGCTTGACAATGAACGACTGCGACTTGAAGCTAGACTGAAGGAGACTCTCGAGGCCAAGCGCAGGAAGAGAGTGCAAGCCATTGGGGGTGATGAAAACGCTGACACAGTGCTGGATAGTTGGAGTGGCGATGGCGACTACAACGACGGCGGTGGCGATGGTAGCGACCCCAAAGAGGAGATGGAAGCTGAACTCGCTGTTTTCGCGGACCGTGCGGTCGAGGAGGTGCAGAGCAAGCACGCTCGGTTGCGCGAGGAAGCCGAGGCA
>JAADYK010000340.1:0-23296 GCA_023338225.1 Halophytophthora batemanensis
AAAAAAAGACTTCAGGGACCAGGGTCGCAGTACAGGAAGAGTTTTGATTGGCCCAATCGCCCATATCATATGATTGTTACAAGAACATGCAAAACTGGGCACCTTCTCTATTTAACCAAACCGAATTGAGCACTATTGAAAAAGTCAAATTATACAGTTTTCAGGCGTTAAGCGCGGCTGCCGCCACGAATCCGTCTTCCGCACGTTGGATGTGTCGGAAAACCTTGATCCAGTCACATTCGACGTCTACTAAAAATCAGTAGGTAGAAAATATAATGTACTGATCACCTTTCCTACTTTGATCATAGAGGACCTTGTCCCCCATCAGCCACGTTTTCCCGGAAACATGATTAACATTGCAGTATGAATCGTCAAGATAAACCTCTGGACGATCCACACGAAAGCACACAATGATGTACCGCCCAGTCGTCTCCACACGGCTTGCCAACTTCTTCATGAGGTAATTGTTTCGAAATTTGACGCTGCCAACCGATTCCATGGAGATGTGGCGAGTTTCGCTCTTGATGTAGGTGTAGTTGAGCTCCAAGAGCACCTCCTTCATTGGGGAGACGGACATTTCCACATCGTGTTTGTCGGCAACATCCTCTGCCACTGCTTGTGCGGTAACAGGATGTTCTTGTTTGTTTGTTTGTTTGTTTGTTTTTTGCTAAGATGAACGCCTGGATGATTGGTGTAATGGCTTCTACCGAAAAGCTTTTAGGGCGTCCACAGTTCGATGGTCCGTCCTGTAAATATAAACATTACAGTTAACTGATACGTATCGGATAATTATACAAGGACACCAACGCACCTCAAAAGCTGCACTTCCATCTTCGCTGTAGGCCTCCCAAGCACGCCCTACGGTTGCTGCTGTCGTCCCCAGACACTCTACAAGCTGGTCACGAACGCGGCGCGCTCTGTATAGTCCTGTGGTCTTGTGACACTAAAAAAACTGGTGCGCTTTCACCATCATTCTCTTCTCCTCCGAAGTATACTCGCGGCGGCGAGCGTCACTAGACATACCATCCGTTGTTTCTGCAGCTACGAGCGTGCGTGTGGAGTCTGCTGCCAAGACACAAAGCTAACGAATGCGCCCTCAACGAGCCGTTCTCGATGAGAACTCGCAGAGGAGCTCTAATTTTAGTGGGGCTTACAATTACTGGTATCATGACTTTCTGGCGATACAATAAGGGGCGCTGCGTCGACGCGGTTAGGTGACGTTTTAAGCCCTCCGGGCGTCATTGTCACTCCTAATTCGCGTTGATCTATCACAAACTGTTGCGACGTTATCCATCCCCATAGAAATTAGCGGAATCGCTGTTGTTCGAAATCGTGTTCCCCTGCTTTTGTGTTTTCTGGTCTTTATCGAGGGTCGTCGTTGCAAAATCACGGGGACTTATGATTGCATCCATTTTCGGTGGTCGATGCGTCTCTCAACCCCGAAAAAAAGCCGAAGGAGAATCCTGGAGAACGAGTCATATTGTGAAACCTACCCCTTTCATCTAAATACTGAAATATTATTTTGGTAAAAAGTAAAAGGAGTAAAAGGGGTAAAATGCAAAGAGCAAGTATTGCGATGTAAGATTCTAAGGGGACTTCGTCCCCAACTATTTTTCGATGTATCCTTCGTGAGTGGACTTGCAGTTCACCTCTTCCTACACACGCAGATGATGTTCAAGAATGTTTGAACCTCTAGAGTCTCCTCATATATGGCTGGAACGAGGTCCAAATGGGTTGGTTGCACGTGGTTATTGAATTTGTCCCTACAAGTACAATTTTCACAGCTTCTGAACCCATTGTATATCCCTGATCAAGGTATCAAGTGGTTGGGACCTCTAACCCAGTGATCCCAGAGGTTCTGGGATGTACAAATGAAGCTCTCCACTGCATCGAGACCTGCAGTTGAAAGCAATCAGCAGATTAAAGCTCTTCATTCTTCAATGTCTTGTCCAGCGCTTAACCTCTTGTGTCCCTCTCTAGCCCTCATCAAGCTGCCTTTCACCGCTCATGTCGACCAAAGCTACCTCGCCAGCATGCTGTGCACCCGGTTGTGACTTGCCCCGTCATCTTCCTACAGACATATGTATGATGTGTGAGAAATCGGTGCATCATAAATGCAGCAACGAAATTTACAGTGGCGCTCTCAACGAGCGTATCTACGGTCCTGCATGCGTTCAAGTTCGAGAGACTCATTGTTCATCAATTTTTTGCAATCCGCGATAAAACCAACTGCTCCAACCAAAGCACCATCACTGATAGTCAAGCCCCGACACTCCACGTGGATTTGACGCAAACCAAAGTTCCTGCAAGTGCCACCACTGGGGCAAGCACGGGTGTGTCGTCAAGTGGTTCACCTGCAGACGCTGTTTCTGTTTGCGACGCGAAGGGCGATGCAAATACCGGAGCTTCCAGTATGCAGCACTTTGGTATTCCTGCTGCGGTAACCGTTCACCGCCAACCGGAATCTTCGGTGGTTTGGGACCATATCCAACGTCTAGACACACCGTATGTCGTGTCTGTTGCGAACTCCGATGACAAACGTAGGGGATTGACGCATATCTCCCTTTTGTGTGCGAAGAACATCATCGAAACGCGTGTTCGGCCACCACCGTCAGGACGGGAGGCTGCACTCTGCAAGACCGGGTTTTCCACTAACGCACGGAAGCACATGCTTTCAACGCACAATCGTCACACCAACTCCATCGCCAAAACGTAGCACGAGATTGAGGTTCAGACCTCACTCATTGTGGTAACCAACAAGCGTATGAGGAAGGCCTTGTAGACATCAAATTCCTTGACAGAAAGTGCTGCGACAGAAGAAGAACGCCCGCAAAAGAGGATTCAGCACGTCATTCTCACCCGTTTTCCGGTGGCACGTGGAAGGTGCCGTACCATCCATTATCGTCTCTTTGCTACTGAGTGATGGCCTACCCTATCGAACTGGTTACAATTGCGGCGTTCAAGATATTGCTGAGCCTGACGCGCAAATCTGGTCACGTGGTATCCTCTCTCGAGAAGTATAACGCACTTCTGGACGGAGAGTGTGCGCTCATCTCGGAGTCGGTTGACCACTTTCTTCTGCAAGAGACTGAGAAGGCGCTTGGCCAGCCCTTCTTAAGTCTATTGCATGGTGCATGGATAAATAGCAGTAAGAGCGGGGTGATCGGGTCATCAACCGCGCTCATTGATTGCACTTGGACGTGGCACCACACGACACTATTGGCAACCAATAAGAGCGTCGGGCACAATGTGGCGGCGATTGCACCACCGATCAAGCAACCCTGCATCGATTTGTACCACATGGACATCGCTTCCCTGGTCATGAAACAGGCTTGGTGACAAGTCTATTCATGCGGTGTACACGTGTGCGCATGTAGAGAAAGCGTGCAAAAGTCTGAAGTCGCCTCAGACTTTGCAGGGAAAAGGGGGGGGAAGCGATCTACCGAATTCTCGGTAAAAGGAAAACTGAATTGAATGCGATCTGGTTAGTTCGACCTCCTAAAAGTGATTTCTGTTTGGGTAGGGGTCCGATGGATGGCCTCTGCGGGTTTGGTCAAATGCAGACTTCTGGTTAGTAGGAAAGGTGCCACATTCTACCAATAGGAGCGCTAAGCGCCTGAATTTAAATACGAATTTAAATCCAGCTCGAATTATTGGAGCTAGCCCCGGATTTGCGTACCACACAAATCCGCCGTGTACCGTACCAGGTACCGGAAACTAGGTACCCATTCGGGTATCTCACATTGGGTACATGTCCAATGTGTACCATGCAGAGTAACTATTTACTCTACCGTGTAACCCTGCTACACATGGAGCGCGCGATTGTGCACTTCAAGGGTGTCCATTCAGTTCGCCTCAATCTTCTTCGGGTCATCGTGGTCGACAAGGATTTCGATAAAATCCGCGTTCTTAAGGAACACTTCCTGGAGGCACGAATCTTGATTTGTCACTTTCATGTGATCAAATATCTTAAGGAGATGCGTGCGCGACCGGACTTTGGGAAGCTGTCGACAAATGACTCCTCTTTAGTTGATGCGGCAGTACATCAGGTGGTCTACGCTCGTACAAACGCTGTGTACGAGCAAAGGTATGCCTCGATTCGAGGCATCTGCGAACGAATTGGCTTTGAGAAATACTTTGACTACTTCGAGTGCAACTGGCATACCTGCCAGAATATATGGGTGATGCACCGGCGTGCAGATCTACCCTACTTTCGAAATCATACGAATAACAGGCTTGAATCCTTCATTGGGAGGTCCAAGGGTGGGAACTCGTCATCTTAGAGCGCAGCTGAGTGCGTGGCAGGTTTTGTTGCGTGTGACAAGCGCGGCAGCAATGAGTACAAGTACAAGCTATCCAGGGTGGGCCGCTACGTGAAAGCGGGCTACGATGAGGAGCTAGCTCACGTGCTCCGTTTCACAACGCACTTTGTGACCGACCACATTGCACAGCATTACGCCACAGGCATGGAGATGGCTTGTGAGTATGCCTTTGAAGTGGATCCAGACGACGATAGCATGGTGATAGTGCGTGGACGAACACGCACGTACCGGCTGGCACTGCTGGACTGGAAGTATGTCTGCGAGTTTTGCATCTACCATGCAACTTTCATGCCGACACGCGATGGCATATCGCAAGCGACACAAGGTATGGGGGACCGTTATTCCCTGGAATCGAATCGAAGAGAGGAGAGTAGGAATCTGTTGGGGATTTGCTCAGACATCACTACAGAGCGCGATACGCCCTAATAGCGACTATATTATGCTTATGCAGATGGACGTGCATCGACACCAAGCTTGCACACGTGCCACAGCTCGGTTACAACGTGTTCAATAAGACTGATTCAGCAGGCGTGGCGAGGAAGCGCAACCACAACGAACGCTACCGTGAAGCTGTGCGTGCAACCTATCTGATTGCCAGCGAACTGGCGGACAATGAAGATGCCAATGAGTTCGAGCAGATGCTGAAGTTTGTTTTAGGCCAGCGACGCAATGTGCGGCAGCACAAGTGTATCGCCATCGACTCAGCAACTAATAATGGCGTCGAACCATCTGCCCCCTTCTCAACGACACCAAAGCCAATTACCGAACTTTTCCAAGCTAACAGCCCGTGGTCAGAAAAAATGGTGGGTTGCTCAGCGTCGTTGTGGATCATTCCAGCTTTGATACAAGCTCCCAGCTTCATATCGGCAAAAACGTAGCTATCTCTATTGCTTCAAGACCTGATGACACCGCAACCTTCAAGCAGGAGATCGTGAAGTCACGAACTGGGGCGACTAAGCGCCCAGAAGGAATTGAGTCGGGTGAGAGCAGCTACAGTAGAGGCAGTGACAGCGAGAGAGCTGCGTCAACGGTGAAATTCGTTTAAATCCAAAAGCAAGGCGTGGGGGCGCCCGCAGAAAAGAGGAGCAAGACAGTGGCAGGTGAGTGAAGGAATCTTGTGTGGTTTCATGCAAGCGAGGCAGGCCGCCAAGCAGCAGTAGAGGTGACGCTTAGGACTCTTCCCGATTCCCTGGACTGTGTAAAGCCAACCTTACTGGAGACGCAGCGCCGTCTCTCCGGTGTGATCCTGAAGTACGCGTCAGCCGATTCCAAGAAGCCAAAGCATAAGAAATGATGAGTCCTGTGTTGATCCTGGATGCGTTCTATCTACTTCCGCCGAAGCTTCAGGTTGCCTGTAAGCAATTGCTGCCACAGTCAAACGCGGTAGA
This sequence comes from Halophytophthora batemanensis, assembly GCA_023338225.1. NCBI lineage: Eukaryota > Oomycota > Peronosporomycetes > Peronosporales > Peronosporaceae > Halophytophthora > Halophytophthora batemanensis. Next base: position 5,711 of record JAADYK010000340.1, read on the forward strand.
TACCCTAGTAATTGTGAACGGCAGCACACCGAAGACAACCGTGCAGCCGGAGGTCATCTAGGGTGCTATCCAAGAGGTCGTGCAGATCAAGGATGTTGGAACCTTCACGCGCACCCAGATCGAGACATTCAAGAGTGTTCAAAACCTGAAAAACGTCGTACAGATAGGGTTGGACCTGAATAAGTGACTGCTGGAGGAAGCATTACCCTACCTGCCGGCGGAATCGCAGCAGCTGGCACAACAAGCTGCTGAGAAGGTGATGGCCACCTATCCATATGCCCTCATCGAAGGTTTGGAGAGCTACACGGACTACCAGGTTGCAATGCTCTACCGCTGTACACCACCAACATGACTGTCAGACGCCTTTCTCCGAGCTCTCTGTGACCGCCTCGCTGCAGAGTTCCCCTCAGCAAGGGTCGGTGGCATGCTGACGGCACAGACACGCAAGGTCTTGCGTGGATGCCATGTGCCGCTGCAGGAGCTACCAGCGAACTTTGTGAAGAGGGTGCGACGCCAAGTTACAGAGTCTGGTGTCCAGTTTGTGCTTGTGGCGGTCACCTTCAGCGACGCGCAGTGGTGCGGCATCTTGGTGTTGGTACAGGAGAAGCGCGTGATCTATTATGATCTGCTCAACCAGCCGGCATATTTGAATGCCTGCGAAGTCCTGGCGAAGAGCATCAAAGCACAGGCGCTGAAAGGATTGAACATGGATGTGGTAGCCATGAACAAACCCATTCAGTTTGATTGGTTCAGTTGTGGTATCTTCGTAGCGTGGCTGTTTGTGCGGATGACGATGAAGGACGCCTCGCGCGAGATGACCGGCAACGCCCTCACACGCTGTCGATTCGAGGACTTCTACTATGTCCTGACTGGGATATTCCCGACTAAGTGCAATCGCACTAAAGAACTGGTGGGGAACAAAACGGATGCCCAGGGCTCGGAATGACAGCGATAACAGTTTGCCGGTGACCCAGATCTCTAGCACACCCACGTAAGAAGCCTGATTGCATTGGACAGCCACCGCGATAGTCACGAATGACGGGTGCGCTCAATGCACATTATAGATATCTCCTACCATCGCGTCTTACTGGTAACGCTTGTGTGACTTTGTGGGAGATCATAAGAGGCCTACAAACAGCGAGCAAACGTTGAATGCATTGACGCGTCTTTGAACTCTCAGTAGGACTGGATGACTCGCCTTGCTGAATAGATGGAGTAGTTGGAATGTGGAATTCGCAAAATAACCTTTAAACAACTGCAAACTGGTTCGCACGCGCTGTGTGTCCAGTGGATTTCTGCCTCAAGCGCTACCATCGCTTAGATCGCCTGCAACGGAGATGAAGTCCCCAACTCAGGATGAAAATTAAACCTCTACCATGTGCAACCATGGGACGTAATACGTGAGGTTGGCAATGGCTTCTACGTATCTTCTCTCGCCCTCGAACCAAAATAACCCACCTGTTGATCACTTTAAGAGGGGGTTGATCATCTAGGACTGAGTCCTGGATCAGACCTGCACGTTTCCAGTTAAATAAAACTGGCTTTTAGCACCCGCCAATACAAATACAATCAAAAAATTTGGATGTTTGGGCGTTGAGCGAGCTTTTCTACTGGAATGAGTATGCTGTATACTATACGTGAAACGCTCATTCGTATCCGGAACTGAGGACAGGAGAGAATATCAGTTGGCGACAGGAATGATTGCGAGATTTCGTGCTCGGCTCCCTGCTTTTCGCGACCTACTTTTGACCGCAATTACTAATTAGCCAGCATGAGCGCTCAAGAGGAAGGCCGCGAAGGTGCTGCTGCTGCTGCCCATGCTGCTGCTGCTGCCCATGCTGCGACTGCTGACAGCACTGCCCTCCACCCGTACTACCGCCTGCTGCCACCCTGTGCTACATCCGCTGCGGTGAAGGCCGAGCGCGCTGATCTATTGCTGCGGATCCAGGTGCGTCCAAGATCCCCCGAGTGTGCTATGATCTCACCGCATTGGACCCGCAGATGGCAACTAACGTCTACTCCCCCCTGTTCTCTTTGCCAGGAAACGTTTGCGTGTCTGCTGGTACTACGTGATGGTGGGGCGGGTCCAGAGCTGCAGAACCGGCACTTCCGCGATGTTGACACTTTCTTCAAGCTCAAGCACCAGCTGCCGATGGACCTGCACGCACAGCTCATCCGCGTGCTGGTGGAGCTGTTGTGGACACGCCAAGCGCAAGCCTTTGAAGATGTAGACGTGGAGATCCGCGCCATCAACGCGTTACAGCTGCTGCTGCGCAAGTGGAAGAAACGCCACGATGTTGGTCCCCATAACGAGCTCGCCATCGAGTGGAGGGCCGTGAAGTGTGCAGTGGAGCGCGTGTGCTTCAGCACACCCGGGTGCATCCAGCAGGCGTCGCAAGCCCTTCTGTCCAAGCTTGCTACCGCCACTGTCAAGTGTGGGGAGGACGCTCGCCGCTTCTTCCGCGCCGCCGACCCAGACGTACCCCTCGTGGCGGAGTTGTGGAGTGAGTTCGGGGCGACCATCAAGGACGTGAGCTCAACGGAGTGCTTCAAGGCACTCGCCTTCTTCTCCTACTTTGTCGTGTTTCCAGCAGACGGGAAAGGAGACGCTGCGGTGCAGGAAGAAGTGGTTGAGAACTTGCTGCCCGAGTGGCTCGACGCCTGGGCGCTCACCTCGAACTGCTCTGAGTGGGACGGGCACTGGATGAAGATCCTGTCTCGCGTGGCCAAGCGGTTTCCGAGTACGCGCATGTGGGGTGCGTACCTCCCCTTCCTGTTCGCCAAAGTACACGACCTGCTTGGACTGCCTTCAGACCTCGGGGCCCCGTTCAAAAAGAACCTGTGGCCGTCCGTCTACAGCTGTATCAACGGCTCCAAGCGATTTGGTCAGTACGCCATGCATTTGTGCGTCTACCTGCTGCGTAACGCGGAAGAGGATGGGACGGAGGCGCGCGCTAACCGCTATCTGCTCGAGATACTGAGCATGATGAAGTCGTTCTTCCACCCATCCAACGTGGCCAACGTGGGGAATGCACTTGGCGTATACGCCTTCTACCTAAGCAACGCACTCGGGAACCGCCTCGGAAACGAGAAAGGCCGACGCGCTACGGACCAAAGTGCGGCTGCAGGTGGTGACTTGGCGCTCGTGTCATGCCGCGGTGTCGTGGACGCGCTGTTGGACATCTGCCTTCTGGGCGTGTACTCGAAGAACCGCGGCGTGGCTACCAAGTGCATGTTCGTGCTGCAGAACCTCATCTGCATCGACCCGACGCACTGCACGACTCCCGTGATGCAGGAGATGCTCAAGGCACTGGACCCCATGGCCATGAGCCACTCGCACTTGGCGGCTACAGCGATCTCGTCGCTGTCTGCGTTCCTTTCCCACCTCGTGTGTGGCAGGCACCCGCAGAGTACGGGAGCGATTTTCTCTGCGTATCTGGAACCAATTCTGAAGCTGACACTGCCGGGTATCGACGCGAACGATGAGAAGAAGACCCAGTCCACGTTGAAGCTCTACTTCCGGTTGTTGTCGTGGCTACCGTTGGTGAACGACCCGGCGAAGGGCAACTTTCAGGCGACGAAGCAGCGGGGAAACGCATCCAACCAACTGTTTGAAGACATGAAGAACAGCCAATTCGCAGAAATTGCTCCGCTGGACGACGACACGGATCAGAAAATGTGGGAGATCGGGTCATTCCTAGAAGAATGGGTTCTCGCGCTGCTGGACAGGTGTTTTGAGTTCGTTCAGTCCCGAATGGAATCGGCCAACGCCGGTGGCAACCGCAGCGACCAGCAATCTCACGGAACTGCTGGAGGTGAGGACGCGATTGTGCTAGAGGTCCTCAACCTCATGGCTATCATGTACGCCCAGATGTCTCCCGAAATCTACGAGCGAGCTCTGCACAAAACGAGCTCTTTCGTGGCGAATGCGTTTTTCACGACGCCTTTTGGAGGCGAAGTGATCTCGACCCTCATCTTCAACTGCATGCAAGGGAACCCCTCGAAGGCAATGGCGGAGTTTATGCCACTCGTACTCGAGAAACTTCGCGCTACGAAGAAGAGCGTCGATGTTTCGAGCCTGATGACCAACGAGAAAGTGTGGTACCTACGTGTTTTGGAGGGAATTGTGCGCTTTAGCCCCCCCGACGACCGAATTTTACTGGCCTACTGTGACGAGCTGAAGGTGATTTTGGTGCATTTCCTGAACTCTGAAGACGAGAAGGAGATCAGTGATGCCGCCTGCGAGGTGCTGGAAACTCTACTCGCTGGCCTTCTCGGCACGTACACGCACGACTTCCGCTCACTGCCAAGCGCTCAATGGGCTGATGCGACGTCGCCTGAAAGTGGTGCCTTCCAGTACCTGGGAGCCAGCATATCGTGGAACAACCTCTCGGTGTCTTGGCATGAGCCCAACGAGAATGAGCTCGCGTTCGGCTGGGACCTTCTGCAGGCACACGTCCTTAAGGTGCTGGACAAGCTGGAGGACATGCAGGCGAAGGCGGATCTCAGCGTTCGCTTGTGGGCGCGCCACTTAAAGCAAGTGTTCCAGGGTCTTCAAGGAACTTCAAGCGTGCTGGTCGACGACGCAGACGTGCAAGACGGAGCGCTTCGGAGTGGTGCGATGCCGTTGCTCACTAAGACTCTAGCCAACAACGCAGAGTTGCTGAGAAAGTATGTGGCACTCAAGGGGATCGTCATGAAGCGGATCCACGGACTCGTAGTCTTTTGGCGTAAACACGGCAGCGGCAGCGCGATGGAGACCAAGGTCTGGCGCGCATTGCTGGATATCATGAGCACACTGTTGATCTGGAGAGGCGACCATCTGGACGTGTTTGCGCTCAAGGAGAAGCAGAACATGTACATGCAGGCGACGACGTTGGACACCGTGTCGCACGCCATGCGGAGAAGAAGATGTGCCGTGTACCACACGCCAAAGGACGAAGAGGTGCCACTCATGTCTCGCAACGAACTGGTGGAGAAGGTCGTGTTCTTCTACTCCAAGCGCAAGGTCCAAGAACATTTTGCGCTAGCCAATGCGGTCTTGCAGCAAGAGGGGAAAGGCGGTGTTCGCGAGCTGTACGAATCGCTGCTGCTCGAAGTGGAGGCGCTTCTGAGGAGTCCCTACGAGGACGTTCGCAACGAAGCAGCGGTGGCGATGAAGGAGTGCTCGACTTTGTACGCCAGGTGGGTCTACTCCCGTCTACCTGCACTGGTGGACGAGTTCGAGAGCTATGGATCTGGAAGTTCCGTGGAGCTGAAGGAAGAAGCCGTTCTGGGGCTACTGCACACTCTGGCACTGCCACTGGCCCGCAAACAGATGTGGAAAAAGCGCGACAAGCTGCTCAAGCGCGTGATGCTTGTCTTGCTGAAGAGCAACGATTCAATCGTCAAGCAGATCGATGGTGAAGCGAGCAAGGCGAAGGTTGCGATGAAGCTACAGACGTTCTTCCTGTCCGTCTTATCAGCTTGGAGATACGTCAACGGCCAGAAAGTATCGCCGCCACTTCTCCAAGAGCTCGTTGCTGCTGAGCCTGCAGCCAGTGAGCACTGGAAGTTCCAATTGATGCATCTGGTGATGCTGTACCCGTGCTTGCAGCCCGAGCAGATGCCCGTTTCGCTGGACGTTTGGAAGTTGGTGATTCGGCAATTGAGCCATGAAGTCCTCCCAGTGCGCCAGATCGCAGTTCTTCTGTTCGCCCAGTTGCTCAAGCTGCTGAAGCGATGGAAGGACCAAGGAGACGGTATCGGCTCTAAGGGAGTCGAAGAACTCATCTACACCGAGGAGACGATGCGGGTCTTGGTGGATGCCTTTGTGTCTAACCACAAAAACTCGAGTCGGTTCGCTGCCTCTGCAGACGGCCAGCACGCCGAGTCAGCGCCTAGTGACTGGTCTTTTGGCGTGAGCGAGCTGGTTCGCTACATCTCGAGCAGCACCCACTCGTACCCAAAGCCACCGCCACTTTCTTCGGTGCGACTGTTAAACCAGTCCAGCGACACCTTCTCCAGCGTCGGGCTGTCTGGGACCAAGCTGGTGCAGAGGCTAATGCAGATCAATGCGAAGGCCTTCTTCGAGAGCGGCGTGGGGGAGATGCTGAGTAGACTGGCCGCAGAGAAGATTGGCGCTGAAGTCGTGGAGGAAGACCGGCAAGCAGCCCTGAGGACATTGGCAGAGTGGACGGCTGCGCTGCTGCATGCGCTGGCGAAGACGACCGCGCTCGAGGAGCAGGAGATTGTGCGTCAGGTGGCCGCGGTGGTCAAGCTGTTGGCGGCGATCCTTCCTCACCTCAGCGTTGTGTTGGTCGATCAGTGGGCGCAGGTCATGTACCTGTCGTCTCGTCCGTCGAGATCTGGCACCGTGAAGTTAGGCCGTTTGGAACCGCTGATAGCCTACCTTCTCCAAGAGCTGGAGAACTCGTTCATCCGAGCGACGGCGGAGGACTACGCGCGGCAAGCCAAGTGGCTGGCGTTGGTGGAAGCCCTGGCGATCCATCTGCTCGCAGCAGGTGAAACTAAGGCTGACCAGTCAGTCCACGCGCTGGCGTCCCTGCTCAGCGAGCGCGTGCTGCAGGTCATTCGGGAGCACGCCTTGGCGCATCAGTACAAGATCATCCGAGACCGATCGGGAAAGTTGCTTTTCGTCCTTGGCTCCTACGGTCTAGCGTCGTCTTCGTCGCTGGTTGCTGCGTCAGCGTTGCCTATGGACCAACTTGTGAGCTGTGCAGCTCTTACGGACAATAATGCCGACGAAGAGAAGGATGCTACTGCAGAGAACGACACAGCCCATGCCGCGTCGCTGCATGCCAAAGAGACGGCCATGCAGTGGCTGTCGTGCTGCGAGAAGCACGGAGGCACACAGGAGGTTCTCGCAGTGCTAACTCAGCTTCTGCCCGTTGCCCTACTGAGCCAGCACCACCCGAAGGCGGAGGTGGCAGTCCAGGCGAAGAACACGACGAACGCCGTGTCCTCCTCGCTGCGAATGTATTTCGTACCACAAGACGTGACGGGCGAGCAGAAGATGGAGAGTTTGTTCGCGCTATTGGAGCGACTCTCGACATCCCCGGCCTGGAAGACGCGTGGTGCGGTGCTGCGCTTCGTCATGACGTTCTCTTTCTACCATTGGGTCTTCTTCTCGCCCGAGTGGAAACAGCGCGTGCATGCGCTCGTGAGCAACTTCTTGACTGATGACCAGCGGGAGGTGCAGTCCATGGCCAAGTATGCTCTGCGCAGTCTCATCCACAACGAGCCACCTGCTGCCGTCGAGGCCATGAGCGTGCGCTTCCTGGAGGCAGCACAAGAGGCGCGGACCAAGTTCCCCAAGCTGCAGCGTCGCTGCCAGCGCCTGGAGGCTGAGGGGGCTGCAGCAGAGGAGTTGGAGAAGACACGTGGGCGACTGAAGGCTGTCGAGGACAAGATGACCCGCAGTGTGCTGGGGTTGAGCGCCATCGTACTGGCATTCCCGCACGACGTGCCGCTCTTTGTGCCGCCTATGTTTGAGGAGCTGGGGCGGTTCTTGTACCTGCGGGGTCGCTCCTCGAGCGCCGTGTCGTACCTGGAGAAGGCAGTGAAGGAGACACTGCTGGACTTCAAGCGCACGCACCAGGACAACTGGCTGGAGACCAAGTCCAAGTTCTCACGCGCGCAGCTCGACGTGATTGAAGACGTGGCGATTGCGCCCAGTTACTTCTCCTAGGCAGTCAATTTGGCCACCGTCGATATAACCACGGAAGTTGCGAGCGAGCAAAGCGCCAAGAGTACTGAGAGTTCTAGATGCATGCGACGTATATGGAAGGACTGGATTGGTTTGGCAGTTTCTAGCTGTCTAGATCTTGCGGCGCTTCTTGGCGTCGTGCTTGAGGATCTTCTTCACCACGCGGTTCTTCTGCCTTTGCACCTGGCGCGCCGACACGAGCACCTTGGACTGCACCGAGCGACTCTTCTTGATCATCATGAAGTGCTTCAGACGCTTCTTCTCTGTGTTGGTGGTGCCACCGCCCGAGCGCTTGTGTTTGAAGTCCTCGCGGCCCTCCAGCACGTGACGGAGACGCTCCTCCTGGGTCAGACGTTTCTTCTTCGAGTAGCCTTCCAGGTCCGTCGGGTTCACCTTGGTGGCGTCGGCCGACATCTTGGCTGCCTCTTCCTCCGCCTTGCGCTTGCTACGCGACTTGGGGTCCTTGAGTGCGGCGTCGCGCTCCTTCTTGAGCATCTCAATGCGCTCAAAGTCCAGCGGCGTGAGGATACGACGCGCATCCAGACGGTCCTTCTGCTCGATCACTGGCTTCTCGTCCTCCTCTGCCTCCTCCTCCACATCTTCCTCCGCGCCAGAGTTGTCTCCTCCCGTCTTGTCGTCGTCGTCAGACACGTTCACCCACTCGTCCTCGTCCCCGTCATCTTCCGATTCGGAAGCCACCTCCCAGCCATCCTGGTTCTCCTCTCCGTCGAAGCGGCCACTAGCCTCCGCCTCAGCCAGCAGCTCGGCACCGTCGACACCTTCAAAGGCCACCAACTCACCGTAGCGACGCGGCTTGGCGCCAGCGTCGTGGAACTTACCGCGCTGCTTGCGCTTGAGCAGCGTCGGATGCACCTCTCGGATGAGGTTGAGCACGCCGCGAGCCGCCATGACGACGGTTTTGTCCCGCGACCGGTTGTATTGCACCAGGTCCGTGACCAGCACATCCATGCCCTCACACTCGAGCAGCAGCGGCACACGTCGGAACATCTCCCGCACGGCGTTGATACCCACGGCAATGACCTCGGACGAGCAGCGCTCCGTGATGAAGTTGTGCGTGATGCTCTTGACAATCGGCAGCAGCTCCTCTGGAGGGATCTCGTCGTGGCACGACTGCACTAGGTAGGCCAAGATGCCTGTCACGTTCTGCTGGTGCGATTGCAAGTAGCGTTGCAGCAGCGGGTAGAAGGGCAGCACCACCAGCTTGTGGAAGCCCAGCACACGGCCGATGAAGTTCATCATGAGCAGCTTCACCTCGAAGCGCTCCGTGCAGCTCTTGAGCAGTTTCAATTGGCGCTCGGCCACGCCCTGCGGGTCGTTCAGCATCTCGATGGCTGGGAACGTGGCCATGAACTCCAGCTCGCGCTTGCGAGCCTTCTTGTTCTTGTAAAGCGCGTTGAGCGTGTCGCGCTGGCGCTTCTTGGTCTTCTTGGAGTGCGCGTGGAAGTCCACGTCTACCAGCGCCTTCTTCTCCTTGATTTGTCTCTCTTCGTCCTCCAGAATGTCCTCGTCGATGCCGAGGAAGAAGCTGATGGCCATGACCAGCAACTTGGTGTTCTTGCTCGTGCAGGCTGTCGCGATGACGTTCACACTGCGCTGGTCGTGCCAAACCTTGCGCTTGAAGAGATCCACCAGCACCTGCAGCGACTTGAGCGCCGCGTGTTCGCTCTCATCCTGCAGCATATCGAACAGGAAGTTCTGCAGTGCCTTGTTCACCTTGACGTTGCGCGACGTGGCGTTCAGCTGGCGGATGTCCGACACAATGTGCTTGTACAGCAGCTCACGTAGGCGCTTGTCGGGGCAGCGGAAGAGCTCGAAGAAGAGCTTGAGCAGCGTAATGGCGTCCACGAGTCCGCGGTTGCGCAGCAGCATGAGGCTCTGCACCAGCGTCTTGCGCAGCTCCGGCTCCAGAACCAGGTAGTGGTCGCGCAGCAGGCCCATGACCTGGCCCGGGAAGGTGGCCATCTCCACGGGGTAGCACTTGGCCACGTGGCTCAGGAAGCTCACCAGCGCGCCGAAGTGCGCCGACTCCTTGGCCGGCTGCAGAAGGAAGAGCTGGTACTCGCTCTCGAAGTGACGCAGCTGCATGAGGAACTCGCTGCGGTAGCCCGACGGGTCGCGCTTCACCATGTTCTGCAGCTGCGGCAGCTTGCCGATCACATCCGGGCGGGACGCGTTCACGGCCGACATGACTGCGGACGGGCGGGCGGGCGGACGACGAGGCCTCTCCGGTGCTTCGGCGCTCTCCTGCTGGCGCAAGCGGCGACGGGAGTGGGCGAGTGAGTGCGCTCTGCCTCTTGCCGGCCAATGCTCAGTATCGGCGTCCTCCACCCATTCGCCCGAGCAGACTGCATGCATTCCCGAGTCTGCTCCCAGCCCCTGCGTTGTCATAAACCTGTCTCACGTCATAGGCTGCTTGCTGGTCACTCGCCAGGTCGCCGCCATTTGCGCACTGCTGCAACTGCTGCAACTGCTGGCTGGAGATGCAGCGGCGACAGGGCCACGAGGCCGCCTTCCGGCTGCAGACGCCGCGCAGCGGCGTGTGCGTGCGTGTGGTGCAGGACACGACCCAGGTGGATGGGCTAGGCGGCGAAGTGTGGGCGGGCGCGCAGGTGCTGTGCGAGTTCGTGGAGACGCACGCCGACACGCTGGTGCGCGGCCGCGACGTCATCGAACTGGGCGCTGGCTGCGGGCTGTGCGGGCTGGTGGCGGCTTCGCTGGACGCCCGCCGCGTGGTGCTGACAGACGAGTACCCTGATCTACTGGCGCGCAACGTCGCCAAGAACAAGGCGCTGTGGGGCGCGACCAAGCCCGACGTGTCCTGCGCCGCGCTGGAGTGGGGCGAGACCGAGGCCATGGCACCCTTCGCGGCCCAGTTCGACGTCATGCTGGGCAGCGAGATCACGCAGCTGGGCCGCGACCTGCATGCGCCGCTGCTGGAGACGGTGCGCGTCGTGCTGCGACCTGCGGCGACCTCCGTGGCGCTGCTGACCATGGATCCGTGCCGCGGCAGCTGCGAGGGCGAGTGCGACCCACGCAAGTGCACGGCCTCGCACTTTGTGATGGCGGCGCGGGCCGCGGGCTTCGAGGTGCGCAAGCATGCGTCCGTGCGCTTAGCCACATGCGAGGCTGTGACCTCCATGGTTGGCGCTCTGGGCCGCACTCTGGACATCGACGACGACGACTGGAGCGCCGTCTTCGAGCTTCGCTTCGCCGCGTAGTGAGGGCGCGCGCCTGGTGCGCATGGATAGATCAATAGACGCGAACGTCGCGAGCGTGGCTGGCCACTTGGTGCAGGCGCAGCGCGGCGCGTGCAACTGGTGCATGGATGGCTACATTCGCTACCTTGAAGAGTCTTATTAACCGCACGTCACCCGCAGAAGCACAGGAGACTCACTTGCGTCCACTAGGCATCGCTCCCTGCGACGCGACGCGCGACAACTAACTGCCAGGAGAAAGAACAAGCAAGCAGCTCTTCGCAGCTCAATCGGCAAGAAGCTTCTTCGGCGCTAGATCTCGCGGCGCCTGCAGCTTCCAGTGCGCGCCATGCCGCCTCTCGTGGTCATCCGCAGTGGCTGCAAGCACGTCGAGTATCAGGAGAACCGCAGCGCCTGGCGTCGCGCGCCTCGCAGCCGCAGCAGCAGATCCAGCGACGGCCGTGGCGACAGCGACGACGACAGCGATGATGGCGGCTGGGCGGCCGATGACGACCCGGACGAGGATGACGCACTACTGCGGCGCGTGGAGTCTCAGGAGCGCAGCTGGCGCGTGGCCAGAGGCAGCAGCAGTCTGGGCGTCAGCAAGATCTACGGCTTCTCGTGCGAGTTGCGCGACGTGGGCGGCATGCACGCTTTCCGCTGCGCCGACTGCGGCAACGTGGTGGCTGACCGCGACGACATTGTGTCCAAGACCTTCTTCGGCCGCACGGGCAAGGCCTTTCTCATGAACAACATGTACGTGCACGCGCGGCTTCTGGAGGCGTGTGACTGCGCTCCGGCTGCCACTGCTGACGTTCTCCATCTGCCAACAGGTACAACATCCGTGCGGGCCCCTCTAGGAACCGCTACCTCATGACGGGCATGCACACCATCGCTGACGTCGTGTGCAACCAGTGCGACTTTGTGCTGGGCTGGAAATACGTACGTGGCGCTCTGCACACTTGCCACTAGTCTGCGAGGCTGACATGGGCCGTTGCGCCGCGCTTGGTGTGCTCGATGTGCTGCGTGCGATTCAGATCAAGGCCATGGAGAGCTCGCAAAAGTACAAGGAGGGCAAGTTCATCATGGAGAACGCCGTGGTGCAGGACGATGCGGAGGAGCAGGCCTGGGACCGACTGTGAGCAGTCTTGCGCGTGGCGAGGGCGATATGTGCCCCGGAGGACCCACAGCCAGAGGCACACATGTGTGGCGTTGTGCAGACACCCCGAAGGGCAGCAGAGAGAGGACAACGTATCATTTGAGCTGGGAGGAGACTAGCAGCAGCGACGGCGGCGGCGACGACGCGCCAGAAACCCAATACGATAACTTATGTGTTCGTCCTACCTCCTTTCTTCCCGTCGCGGCTGCCGCTCTCGCCACAACGCCGGCAGCGCCGGCCGGCCAGCCAGTCAGCCAGCCAGCGCTCTTGATCCGTTCTTCACGTCGTCGTCGCCCGTTCTAGTACGAAGTTACTGGCCGGGAGGGCCACGCATGCCAGGCGGCGGACCAGGCGGACCGCGCATGCCAGGAGGAGGCATCATGCCAGGCGGAGGCATCATGCCAGGCGGCGGGCCCATGCCAGGAGGCGGCATCGCCATGCCTGGCATAGGACGCGGCGGAGGCATCATGCCGCCAGGAGGACCAGTGGGCATACCACGTCCGCGCCCGTACGGCTGCGGCTGGGCCATAGCCGCCACTGGGAGTGCAGCAACAACAGCATGCACGCACACACGCATACACGCATACGAGAGAGGTCAGTCCAAGCTATCCAGCTGGAGCAAGGCGAGGCAAGTGAGCGGTGAGCGGTGAGCGGAGGCTGAAGCTGAAGCTGAGGCCGAAGCTGAGGCTGCGACTGGTTCCATCATCCTAAGATCGTAGGCAGTAGTTTTCCTATGCGGTGCTCAGTCGGGTTCGGAGAAAAGCCGTTCGCCCGCTCACTTATCTGTTCGTCTGATCACTTGGAACCAGTCGCACGCAGCTCCAGCCGAGTCCAGCGACGGCATGCCTCCACTCTACCCACCAGCACAGACACATCCCGTGCACGACTCCACCAAACGTACCTTGTCCAGGCTGCATCATGCCGGGGGCCGGACCGCCCATACCACGCATAGGGGCCATGAGACCCACGGGCGGAGCGCCGGCGGGGGCGGCCGGGATGCCACGGCCAGCAGCGCGAGCCATGCCAGGGCCGTTGGGGCCAACAGTCTCGTTCTCCTTCGCCAAAGGAGGCCCTTCCACCGTGAGGGACACGACGCTCTCTCCGCGCAGCAGCACGAGGCCCAGATGGCGCTTCTCCACGCGCTCCTCCGAGACGGCGGTCTTGACCTTGGCCTTCAGTGTGCGGAACTCCTCGCAATCGCCCAGCACCAGGTTCATGTGCTTGTCGAAGGCCATGAAGTAGCCGATAAGCACGCGCGAGTCCTGCAACGTCACCTTCATGCGGTAGTTGATGTAGTTGAGCATCTTACTGCTCTTGGTCATCACCTACGCACAACGCGCACACACGCACGCATGCTTCCGTTAGCCACGCACTTGGCGCTTCTTCCCCAGGGCGCAGTCCAGCCCAGCCACGGAAGATGCCGCCACTTACCATCTTGGCCGATTGTCTGGTTCAGTCGATAACTTGACTGGTAGAGCACTACAGACAACGCAGAGGCTCGCAGATCGCGAGGCAAAGGCAGGAGCAGGTGGAAGTCCACACACGGACAGTCTGCGGGTGCGCTGGACGACGGGGGGCTGCTTGCAGGCGCCGGGGAAGGCGGGTCGCGGATGGCGGCAATCGACGTGCTGCGTGGTTCCTGTTTGCCCGAGCTTCCGGCCACTGAACCACCACCTGAGAACTTGATAAATGAGGCTGACTCGCACTCATTGACCACCTTTCGCAGGAACTCTACCTGTCTGGCATTGGCTGAAATAGCTATCCACCAATCAGCGGACTTTGGGCCCACTCACTTTGTCCCGTGCACGAGCTAAAACTCGCCCCCGCTGTGATTGGCTAAAACTGCAAATGCTCATCGGAATGCGATCTTCGCAGGCATCAATTTCTAGGACGGTGACTGGCAAAGCATGCTTTACTGTTTAGCTCGCCTGCCGTGCTAAATCAGTTTAGCAGGGGGGTTTAGCACAAAAGCAGATTCAAAAGCACGCCAAAAGCATGCTTTACCCTGCTTTACCGAATTAAAGAGACCAACATCAAGTTTGAAAGAAAAACTAGTGGCCGAACAGAAGAAGAGATCAAGTTAAAAGGGCAAAATCTGATTGGCTGCTCAAGACCTAGCCCTAGATAAACCTTTTATGTTTATACAGGGATGGGGGTGACGCGGCGCGCGCTGGCAGTGACGCGCCATACCATCAAACTACAGACATTTGCCGACAACTGCCGACACGCAATGATTGGCTAATTTGCCTATCATACGCGACACTCCATTGGTTGTTACGAAACATTTTTGATTGGATAAAGTTGAATTAAAACCATTTGATGAGTCTGCTAGCTGGTTCATCCACATTGGCATTCACAACTCACAGCTGTGACTCACGGCCCGTGAGTCACCGTGGATACAAAGAAATTCTCAAAGCTCGTGTCGTATCCAATCAAAATGCAAAGCATATGTTTGCTACTAATGGATTAGCCAATGAATTCTCACGGTTGGTTCTCAGACGTTGCCGACTTCGTTTTGGCGAGTGTGGAGCTTTGGAAACGTCACTTTTGCTGATCTTTTGCCGGCTACCGTTCGCGGGAAAAAAAGTTGGGGCAATTGTAAGAGTGGGTGTCCCATGGGTTTGGCAAAGGGCAGACGGACTAGAGGGGGTCCGATCTGCCAAAATCAGAGTGGGACCTCAGAGCGTTATCCGCTCTGTGGTCTTTATTCGATAAACAACGCCCTCCAGGAGCGTGACTTTTTGTCTGTTTCGGAGATGGTGCCTATCGTACGTCACCTCAATGAGGTTGACGGAGGGGATGAACAATCAGAACATCACGGGAACGAAAAGTACGGTGCATACTCAACTTGCGCTCTTCACTTTGCGTTGAGGAAAAAAGGTACCAACTGCGGTACCGTAAAACATTAGTCGTATCCGACGAGTAACTGCACGCCGGGCTAGGTGAAGCAAATACCTGTAGCAACACATATACAAGTTACACATTCCTTTATACAGGCAGTCATGGCAAGTTTAGGTCACATTGATCGGACACAGCTACTCATTCTCAAATTGGCGGCGCACACCCTCCACGATGTCGTCCCGCAAGGAGACCTCTCCAATGCTGTCGTCTAGAAGACTGCAGCTCTCTAGGTGGGCTATTACGGTGTCCATCTCTGCCTGCTCACTGTCTATAAGTGCACTCTCCTGTAAGACTCCGTTGAAGCCATTCGCAATGGTGTCCGAGGTCAGCTCCTTCCAGGCCTCGGACACCCACCCCACGACCACCGACCTGCTAGGAGGCGAAAATCGGAACGGAGTAGCCTCCCTCATGGCGCGAGCGTGCTCCTCCATTTGACTCTCTAGGTACTCGATCCAGTACCGGCGCAACCTTGCCTTCAGCGGCCGGTTCCACGCCACATCAGCGGGCTGGCACACACTAGTACAGCCAGGCGGAGCTCTGATGAGCTCCACGTTTAGCTCCTTTGCGCAGGCCTGAACAGCGGGCGTCCAGTGGGCCGAAAAGTCGTCCCAGAGTAAGAGGACGGGCTCCTTCTTGTTTGGCCGAGAGCCTAAGTGATACCGTAGGAATGCCAGTGATATCTCCTCGACCCACCAGCCGGTTGCATTAGAGTAGATTCGCACGCTGTGCTCCCCTTGAAGGGGCTCCAAGGTCTCCCACAGTTGACGGCCGAAGCCGTGGCGCTTGGTCGTGTTGATGACGCGGGTTGCAGCTTGTGATGATGGCTTGGACTTGACGACCAGGAAGGGCGGATACTTGCGGCCGAAGGAGTCGCCGAGGATCATGCACGTCAAGCGCTCTTTGTCCTTTCCACCAGAGCGAACCCACACAGTGTGGCTGCCTTTCTCATTGATTGTCGACTTCGGCAAGTACTCGAAAAATATGGGTGTCTGGTCCGTATTGTAGACGACGTCCACACCGTACTCCGCCATCTTCTGCTTGACCATTGTGTTGAACGCCTTCCGAGCCGCCTGGGCATCGGCCGGCCGCACTTGACCTTGCCGCGTGCGAGCCCTTAGAGAGAGTCGATGGCGGCGCAGGAACCCCCGACACCACGCCCACGAGGCAGCGAAATAGGGCGGGTGGATGTCCAGATCACGGGCGACTGCGAGGGCCTTGCGCTCAAGCATGAGCGAGGATACCGGCAGGCCGTCCACCCGATATCGGTTGAGCCACTGGACGATGTGCTGCTCGGCCTCGGGCGGTAGAGTTGACCCCGTCCCTGGCTTGCGCACCCTCGTCAGGTCGCCGGATCCCGACGCGCACACAAACTCGATACCCGCCTTGTCCTTTGCCCACAGGTAGATGTTCTTCTTCGCCGTCGCCTTGCGCTTGCCCACAATGTCCTTGTAGAATGTGGCGAGCGTACTCTCCATGCCGTGCATCGTGAAGTGCTGGACGACTCGCAAGCGATGGTTGTACGTTGGCACCACGCGCAGGTGTAGAGCTGGTTGACGGCCGCCGTCCGGGTCGCTCTTGTGCCAGCCGCGGCCCATCCTAAAGCGCCAGTGTGTGTGAGAGCTGGGTGGCGCTGCAGCGCTGCATAGCTCGTTGGTGGTGCGCTGCGTGCGCTCCGTGTGGCCTCCATTGGGTGGTGTTCGTGTGTCCAGCAGATCTGTCCTATCATACTCTCTGTGTTACGGTGTCGGATACAACAAATCTGTCGTCAGGAGTGTGGTTACTTGACGCTGATTGGCTGGTTACGTTTGTCGGATACGACATAGCGTCGGATACAACTAATGTTTTACGGTACCTGAACGGTAAAAAAACGTTCAAATGTAGCAAGAAGAAGTGCTTCGGTAAAATTGTCCGCAGTGCATACAAGCATCTGATTGTGATTGGTAGAGCCAAGGGCCAAAAAGAGGGTACTTGACACTGCATTGCCCGAGCAAATGTTCGCGGCAAATACTTCTTCATTGACTCGGATGAATGTATTTACAAGCCTAACACAGAGGAGGGCCTCAGTAACTTCTTTGCGGAGGTTGCAGGGGTGTATGCTGTAGACAAAATGGACAAATAACCAAAACCAATCACTTTCCTTTTGCACAATTCTTACTGGTTGTTACTCACTTGATATAAATTGTTCAATGTTGAGATTCTAGATACTTTATTTAATAAGATATAACAGGTATAAGATAGAGAGCCCCTTTATAGGGGAATTTTCCTTCTGAATTTCGTCTTCAATGCACAAGATACAAGTTGAAGTCACAAGTGTATCTCGGACTCTCAGATATATATGGCGACGTCAGCTTCTGTGTGAAGCGAAACAAATCAAGAATGCATACGTATAGTGTAGCTACTATTTGAACCAAGGAACTAGTGAATGATTACATCCCATGACTGGTAAAGTGGAACAAGGAATCAAATCTTTGGATTAGGTGGTAGCAGCACACGATGTCGAGTAAGATACAAACGACACCTACCAAATCTTGGTTTGCTAGCTACATACAAACAGCTCTAAGGTGTGCTCTGGTGCTGGGTCCACCACAGCTCCGACACTTACA